>VYXB01007843.1:556188-666188 GCA_013397135.1 Pachyramphus minor | reverse complement strand
TTTTCTGTCAGTTGGCAAAGGCTGCACTCAGCAAGAAGAAGCTAAAGACCTGCATTGAGAGACACGAGGGTGACAGCTAACCTGACAGGTCAGAAGATGACTGCAGAATTAGCCTTACTTTAATTCTCACTAAAATTCACAGCTCCTGACGAGGAAATGGGAAAAAGAAATTTCCTTACACATTTTCTTTTCATTTCATGTGCAGATTATACATATTCTGCTTCCATTAACAAGAAGGAGATTGTGCTTTATGCAGCTCTATATTTAAGGGCAAAAGACCAAGCAGATGACAGGAGTGACCCTTCTCTTGTCTTATGATCACTGCCAGTTTGACATGACACTAATTAGACTGCCTTAATCTAAACCCAGTTAGTTCTGCATGCTTGGAGAAAAATCTCTGTAAACCTGAACATAAATTGCCTTAGGCCTTTGTCTTCCTAAAATACACATATACACATATACACACTCTCATAATCCAGTACTCATGGTCTTAATATAGGAGACTACTGCATATGTTCTTTTTAATTTTCAACTTTACGATTTCCTTCCACTCTTTCTGTAGAATGTTATACAGTATACATGCCCACAGAGTCAGAGGAGCTGTAAGCAGATTGTTTTGTAGTTCATAAAAAGATGCATGCTGCATGCAGTCTGAAATAGCCTGTGGTTAGTCAGCCTAGATACAGTTTACATTTTTCTTTAATGGTGAAATACAATTGCTGAAGTATGAAGTGGAATGCACACAAACTAATGTCATTTAAAAGAAGATCTTAATTTTGGAAAATTAGCCTACATATGAATTAATTAGAAAATTTACCATTCTTAGTAGATAAAAAATTAGCTAAAAATATTCTTTTTAGAAAATTTAAAGGGCAAAAATATGATTACAAATATCACTGTGGGTACTGAATAAGAACAAACTGATTTCGACTACAAAACAGTGTTACAATTGGTTGTTAATAGATCCACAAGTAAGCTCTGAATATTTCACATTCAACTTTATCTGTTATAACATGGTTAATGTGTTGCAGAAATAAATTTATTTTTTGTTAATTGCAAATATAACACTTGAAAGGTATAATGTTCCTATGAAAATGAATTTAGTTTATGTTGTGCTGATATTACTATCTGTACCAATTCTCTATAATGCTCAGCTCTGTTGTATTGTTTGATTGATTTTGGAATTGCAGGGTTTCTTTCTTAAACAATTAAACAGAAAGTTTAACGAAAGAAAGCTTTCAAAAGCTTTGCACTTGACTAAAATAAATGAATACTAAGGTATAAATCTAATTATTTTTCCTAGCCAAAGAGCTGATTTAAAGCATTGTCATCTGCCGTTTGATCCAGAAGAGGACTCTCTTTTTTTTTTTTCAGTCTGTGTGCAGTTGTGGATTGCTACTTGAGACTGTTTTTTCCCCTCTCTTTTCCAGGTTTGCATAGCAACTAAATTGAACAATGGAAAAATTGCCACTGAAGACAGTAAAGCAGGTGGATTTATGAATATTAAAATATTGTGATTCATGCTGAAACGATATTCTACCAACTTTTTCTGTGTAATTTAACTATAAAAACAAGCATAAATAGTATATAGCATTTCCATGAATGGGACCCTTAGGCTTATTCATCTGAGCATGTTTAACTTGCCAAGTTTAAATATTTTCAGAACTGATCCTGGGACTGAGAAGCCTTCATCACAGCACAGCATTTAAAATGATGGATGTGATACATATTTAATACAATAAAATGTTCACTTATATGCTCATACTAGGCACAAGGGAAATCCTTATAGGAAAGAATTCTAAAATCAAAAGGGGCCTATTCTCTCATTGGTACACAAGAAATTTGGATACCTAACTCACATTACTGCTGATGGGTGTTATGAGCCCAGGTCTTCCATACATCAGTAGGACTATAAATACTTAACAGAATGTATAAAAACTTAGTAGACTGTAATAACTTAGCAGAATCCTGCACATGTTAAACTGCAAAAAAATTCCATAGGTTTACCCTGTGCAGCTGAATAATGGGAGAGAACTGCAGTCCTGGACTATCATATCATGGCCTGAGATAAGCAAGTCCTCATGGACTTAATTTATGTTGCACATTACCCATCCATACACAAAATATGGATAACAGTGATCCCTTGGACCTCTTAAGGAAGCTGCATGAATTTTCTGACTCCAGTAATTTCCAGCTGGGCACCAAGATTTCAAAGCAGGTAGGAACCCTATTGTATGGCTAGGCTGTCTTTTATCACCTCAATGGTACTTAAAGAAACTTTGGGAGAAGGCTGTGTGTGTGTTTGTGGATGAATGGATTAATTAACAGCAAAAAATAAGAAAACTAAAGCAAACTAACAGCAGCAGCTGTAACAAAGCAAGATCAGGGCAGACAGAACAGGGAAAGAGCAGTAAGAACACAGTACATGATATCTGAAGGCATCCACAGCATTGACAAGTGTGGTTGGTTTGGTCCATCAAAGAGATGGCCATGTGCAACTGCACACTTGTTATTCAGTCTTTTCAGTTTACAATTAAACATACCGATTTGAGCTACTAATAACTCTTCTGAATGTGGACCACAGTACCCCTGGGAAGAAGCCTGTGGGATGTTCTATGCTCTTCCCCACCCCCTCTCCTTTTTTTTCCAGGGACGCACTGAAAGCCCATTTTCACAAACAGAAGTCTCTGCTTCGTTTTGATGGCTTTTGATCAGGCACTAGCCCTTCAGCACTGCCGACCACTGTGGCAAAATTGACCACAGCAACATTAAATTATTCTGACTCATTGCGGCTGTGCAACTAGGATCCGCAACATCTGAAGACATTTCTAAGAAGATTTCACAATACTGGAGAGAAGGACACCTGAGCCCAAGTTCTTTATAACTACTCATAATATATGGAAGTTCATTAAAATCTGACCACCAGACTAGTTTTGTATTTGCATATCTGATTAGAAGGCTGTGCTAAAAAATTGTCTGATTTAATTGTTAACATCATGCGTCCTGGTTTAATAGCTTGACTACTACAGAGGATATTGTAACTTTGAGTTATCATTCAGTGACTGCTAAAAGAACTCAAGATATGAAAGACTTAAATTAAAATTAAAATTGTTTGTTGACAGGAAGAATAAATCTCATAAGACCTTTACGTGCATCACAATGAGTTGGAAATTACTCACAGACAAAAAGTAGGTATTGATTTTAACAAATTAAGAAAACCAGAATATGTATCAGAACTTATTTAAATATCCTAAATACCGCTTAATAGCATGAGCTGCTGGCTCTGCAAAATTCTGGAAATGCACCCTGCCGTTTGTACTAATTGGTGGGAAATTCAGGCCTGTGTCAAAGACAACTAATTGTCTGATGAAAATGGCTTGTTTCTGACATCAGTACGTACCACACCCCTATATCACATGAGAAGGGTTTCAAAAAGGTGTTATATATTGTCATGGTAATTATAATTGGGTTACATGTATCCAAGGTACAGAACCCATACAAGGTGATGGCACAAAAGAGAGTCTTATAAATGAGACTGTAGGGCATTTAACTAAACAATTGCATGCCGAATAAAGAGCTTACATGAAAGTGTGTATTATGCAGATGTTAGAAACCTGTGTCTCTGAGAAGACACTATTTTGACCATAATGCATTCTGTCATGTGAGATAAAATGCAGAGAACATTTACATTTCTCCCACTCACTGAGCTTCTACCACACGGCTTGCATTTTTCTCACATCAATAGGCATCTTTTTAAACATTATATTCATGTCTGTCTCTGCTGATGGCAAATATAATTCAATAAATAAAATGCTTTATAATATATATGTTGGATTTAAGAAGCAGTTGTGATAAAATGCTCAGGTTTTCAAAAATTATTTGGTGAAAACAAATAAATTTAACAAGATTTGTAGACAAGCTCAAAATATATTAATATATTGTAGATGATTCACAATAACATAAAGACCCAAAAGGACATTTGCACAGTCTTTCACACTGCTTAACATACTGTTAAGACAAATAATCAACAGAACTTGGATCCACGGACTCTGTGGATCAGATCAACATATGACTGCTACAACAGCATGACTTGCCAGGGCATTTCCAACCAGCCACAGTTACAGATAGATAATGAATCGCAGGGAACATGCTCACTACAAAACTATCAACAAGTCTAGTGCCACTTGGAATCCTGTTACAGATTACTAAATAGTTCTATCCATACTAAACCCAGAGCAAATTCTTTTGCATTTACTCAACCACATTGGTGTACTTCGCAAACCAATAATTTGTAATAAAATAAAATTAGTGCAAGCAATTTAAATGTCCTACTGTGCTCCTGGCAATAATCTCCTTATAGGTAATTTGAAATTACACAGTTAGTGCGTATCATTTTAGAGTTAAACAAATACAAAACTTACTGCAAAACACTTCCTCCCTGTCTTTTTATATTTTTGCTTCTATCTTCTGCAAGGTGTCAATTTCTGCAATATTATTCCTATCTTTCTTTTTTTTTTTTTTGCTTTTGAGAGTGCAAAGCACATAAAAAGCAAAGAATCTTACTGTATAACTTAATTGCTTTTATTTGATTTTCTGCTTATTAGACTCCTACTTTTTTCTTAGTAACTACTTTGAAAGAATTCTTTTAGTGTTTTATTATTATTGCCTTTATGGAACTGCCAAAAAAATCAAACAGATAACGTGCTTTTTGGTATTTTTAGAAATGCAAAATAAGAAAGACCCCAGCACTGAATCAAAGAGCATACAATACAGATTAGACTAGACAAGAGATTATTATTATTATTTACTTTTGTGTAAGATAGTTCCATAATGTCAGGCAAACAAAGTGAATCCAGACCTCTCCATTCTCAGTCCAATGGCTAACCCCAAAGCAGAAGGCTCAAATATATACTTTCAGGTCTCCATATTTTAATCAGGCGTAATACCTTACATATGGAAACCCAAACTCTTGATGTATAGTAGCTACATCTACTTCACATTGAAGTTTTTAATAATAATAAAAAAGTAGCTTTATCATATTAGTAGTTAGTAGATTTATCAGATAAATATGCAACCCCACTGAAACAGCAGGGTTTCATGAGCACACACCATCCCAGCTATTCACTTTCCTCCAGTCATGCAAAACAAGTCTCTTAAACTATAGAATGAACCTGTTTCATTTCAGATCAGACGAGCTTTGTATGGTATGTCACAGAGCTAGATGGAGGAGCAGGTTGAGGATAGACCATAACTGCAGGAAAATATTAAAGGCTAATATCATTTTCTTACTCTGCTCTTAAAATGATGTCAGGCTGTATCTGCAGGCACGCTCACGCTTCTGAACTGGAGATAAATTACAATGGCAAGATCCACTGCTGTAAGAAACGATTTTCTTCTACCTGCTAGAGAATGACAAAGACTTTCTCAGGCTTCAGAAAGGCATTCCCTGTTTGAAATGGAAGTGCTGCTGCCACATCTCTCAACTTCCTCAACAAAATGCAAGGCAGTGCTCTTTACCAACTAGTGAAGGCAAGTTGCTTCACAATTATCTGAACGTTTGATCTATGTGTGATCTATGTGTGTACAATTACATATTGCTCAGAGGCTGGTTATACATGGCAGTCTTTAGCATTCCCCAATAGCCTTGCCTATTCCAAATGTTCTGCAGGATCCATTGCCATTCACAAGCTTACCGTTGCTCACTCAAGAGCCAATTAAACACCAGTAATCCTATTACTTGATGTATTTGTCTCTGGAACATGTTCACAACAGCCTTAATATCATATTCCCAGCTAGCACTGGGAATCTTAAGTTAAAGATATTGTTTTCTTATATCACAAAAGACAAAGAACTATTTGATACCATAGAATTATTATACTGAGTGTAATTAGACTTCTTGCAGAGTAGTTTAAGTATAGTAGGCTATGTCTTGAGTCTGGGAGCTGTCTTAAATGACAAAATTCCCTTCAGCTCAATTTTTGTTCCTGAAGTGATGTCAGGTTTAGAACTTTAACACAATGTATTAAATTTATCAAGCCCTTCAAATCACAACATTGACTTTAGAACATGAAATACTCAGAAAGAAATTAGCTTTTTGTAAGTTTTTTTATTTGTTTTCTGGAATCTAAACCTTCAATTCTAACTTCCAAGTTTTAGTTCATTAGCACAAGAGATGGAAAGAGATGTATTTTAGTGTCCAACACTTTAAAATACAAAATCCCCAAATATGAGACATTTGCTAATACATGTAATTTGATTTCATTACTTCATGCAAAGCAGATAAAATATCATGAAATCTGCTATGAATCAAACGTTTTTGGAGCAATGGCCTTGTAAGAATTGTCTAACGTGACGATCTGAAACTAAGAGACTGCTGTTTTTAAAAATATGAAAAAAAATCAGAACATTATATTGAAGCTCTTTATATGGGTTAAGCATCTATAGCACTGAAATGTAATATATCTATAGCACTGGAGAGGAACAGAAAGTGACCACCTGAATTGGAAGATAGAGGAGACATTTTACTCCTTGCAGGAGACTCAAAAACATCATTACTACAACATCATTACTATGACTACTTTAAATTTTAATAACATATTTTAGAATAGTTCTTCTTAAAAATATTAAAAGTAATGTTCCTATTAAGATCGTGCTGAGAAACACTATTTATTTTTTTAATTAAACTATTTTAATCTTTTCCTTGAAAAAGAAAGGTTAAGCTATTTTTGAAATATTTTCCCCACAATGAAAAATGGCTTAATAATTACAGTCCTATATTTGGTGGAGAAGCTTAAATGTAGTTGCCCAAACTTACAAATTATAAATTAAATTTCAGTTCAATATACTCGCGCATTTTTTAATGCTATTAAAACTTCATAGGCTTCAAAACAGAATAGATATAGCTTTAACATTTAGAAAAAAGCTCTTCATGTAGTTAGCAATCATTTCTTAATCTTGGAGACAAACTTGCAATAGTTTTAATACTCACAAAATTCTGATCATTACCAGTTAGTCAGGCTGACTAGTTCCACTTTTTTGAGATAGGTTTTTCTGATGTCTCAACTTCTCACTGTTGAAGATCCTTAAGTTTCTTTGTACTATCACGTGCATGTGGTGGAACTAATTTTCTCTGCAAAAAGGATCTGGTTAGAAATCTGTTTCCTTGCCCTTGCCTTTTCAGAATGCTGCCAAAGAGAGATACGGCCAGTAGAGTGCAACAGGGAGGACATAAGAATGTCAAAGGAGATGTCTACATAGGCTAGGGCTTTCTCTTTTTAGTAATTGCCACACACTCTGCCCTGCTAAATCCCTACCTTCAGAGAAATTTACAGCAGAAGTCATTCTTGGAAAACTTTGGTTTTAACTAGTATTCAGTGATCTTAGGAAGGACTTAAGTAATAAAATCACCAACAAATATTTTACCTAAAGGGATACATAGACTGGACAAGCTTTGAAAAAGCACCAGTAGTAATTTTCCCCATTGAAATTAGTCCAAATTCCCACTGTTTTCCAATGGGACTGCAAATAGATTCGTGTCTCATCCTATTACTCATTTTAACATTCTTTTAGGATAACTGTCACTCCTTTTATGATTACTGTCATTTTGATTATTTCAGTGTCTAGGAAAAATAGTGGCCTACCATGACTCTGCTATGTCATGTCTCCAAACAGAGACATTTTTCTCTATTTTAATCTTGTAAATCCACTAAGACACCTATATTTAGCTACTAGACATACAGTTTGGGTTTGTTTACGTGGTACAGAATTGTGTTTTTCAGCAACTGTTGTTCCTCACAGCAAGATATAAAAAAATTTTCTGTGTTTAAAGGTCTAGTCTCAGACTCGGATGACTCCAGTTTCAGTTCACTACAGTGCCAAGCACACTTCTGACTAGATCTACAAAGGCATGCCCACATAGGATAACTTACAAAAATATGGTCTTTATTACAGGATCTAAGAAACACTGCAGTAAGCCTCCATGAGAATGCCATCAGGACTTCTCAAATACATGGTCTCTGTTGCTCACTCGCCCTGCCTCTATGAATCCTTCATTTCCTTCATTGTCTGTTTCACTGGCAAATGTCATAGAACGTTCTGTTTCTAGGCCTTATTATAGTAATATTCTGCTAAATGGTAAACTTAATTTGAGAGATTTAGTACAACAGTGCTACTTGATCAAGGACTCTCTCTCCTGAACTACTGTATAAATAGGAGGTCTGGACACAGCTATGACACCTGATTTTTCGTGTAAACAGTGAGCATGCCTTACACCATAAATAATAATATATATTATTTTCTAGGGTCTTGCATGAAATTTTGCAACAAAATCCACAAGACAAATCCCTTAACACTCTGGCAGGTCCTAACAAGCAAGATTTGTGCTTTTTCCCGTTTTCTCCAGATGGCACCCATTTTATGTCTTGGTCACATTCCTTTTCAGAGGTGCTCAGGGGCAGTAAAAGGAACACCCTGAGGGCATTCACAGTTCTGACTGCCCATGCCAGGACTCCCAAAGGTGCCCATCACCCTGCCCACGGTCCAGGACCCCACGTCAGCCCACAGACAGAGGCGAACTGACAGAAGTGAGACTGTGTCGTTCAGGGATCCCAGGACTGAAAGAAAAATCTCTCCTTAAGGAGGTAGAGTGACCAAAAAGCATACACAGGACTAAGTCATAACAGCAGCCCTCTACTGCTGTTAGAGGAAAGGTGGGGCTGGGTGGGAGATTTCTTTACAGTCTCTTTTTCTTCTGATTTTTTTCTTAATTTTGTTTTTCATGTTTATGTTCAAGCAAAATCTAGCTTTAAAGTTGAGGGGTTTTGTTGTTTTACTGTTGTGTTTTAAAACCACCCTTTTTTGGCACTTTGGGTTGTTCACTTAAAGGAAAAGGTTTTGGCAGAAAGCACTGACAAATTCCTGTTATACCTCTCAGACCAAGACCTGTGTGTGAAACAAAGTGCTGCTGAGTGATTATTCATCACCCCACTCCACCCTGGCCCAGCACAAAATAAGTTTCACTTTATATCTCCAACAACCCCACTTCTGCTGAGTTCCTCCCTCTTCTATGACACACTCTGCACAAAAGAGCCTCACAGGTGGCCTTGTGGAGTTGTTTGCATTTCACTCCTAAATGCAGAAAACTCATTTTTATGACAAGTTAAACTGTGATCCAATGGAATATGCTTTAAGAACCACTTAAAATGTGTTTAATCTGGAAAATAAATCCATCACTTCTGACTCTGATAAGACCCTACAGTCATGTCAATGAAGAGTTTGACCTGCTTAAGATCTGCATCTTTTTACAGACTTAATAAACTATAACTTGTGAGAACAGTTTCAAATTACGAACAAAGTCACAATACACAAACTTCTTCATGTTCACATTCTTAAGGCCATATGAAAATACGTTGCACTTTCTGCAAACACAGTTAACATTAGAAGTTGCTGACAATTTATCTGAGATGAAGAGGTTACCAGGGAAGCTTTCTAACCCCCTTGATTGTTATGGAAATAGTTAAAATATTGAAATGAATTTAAGGAGTTATACTCATACACGTCAGTCCTGTTATAATTTGGAGACAATGAATAATATATTCCAGACAAAGTGAAGGCAGCTATAGAAGTAAACTAAAATAGGAAAATTACGCCCACCAGGCATTTAAATTTAGGAGCTGAATAAATTATCCATACATTAAAAGGTTCATATATTTCAAAGAAAGAATAAAAAAGTTTAAAAAAATAACAGAGAAAATGTAATAAAAAGCAGAATAATTCCAAATGCGATCAAAGCTGGTGTGGAAACCTATTAAATGGATATCCTTGTTGAAAAAAAATTATACAACACTACTTTCACAGATCTATTCTTTTAGCAGATATTCATTTGGAGTGTCTACTGTTTTAAGAGGCAAGTTTTAATCTGGTACACTGAAAATAAAATTGTTAAAACTAAGATTTTTATCCATTCAAATTTCCATTGTATTTTTTCATCTTTTGGCACAATGGACATTTATTGCTTTTAATCAAGTGCAGTCTTTTATCTGGTATTCTACCAAAAGGACTTCCATATATTCTTTTATGATTCAGTTCACTGCATATGCTATTCTTACAAATCTATTAATTAAAAAGTTCACTCAGATTATTTGATGAAACTTAAAAATACCTCAACAGTTTTCTCATGTTGAAAAGCTGATTCTCCAAAATTTCATTGAGGCCTTATTAAAACTTTGTATATGTAGCACTTCCAAACATGTTCCACTGCCACAGAGTACCTGAACTGCTGCTCTCCTGGTTTTATAACAGTTTTTGTTCAAAATATCTGAGCAGAGCTTCATGTTTTTCCTTAAGGTGACTTCAGAATTAGGAATAGCGAAGATGCTGTTAATTCATGCTACGACTTAAGAAGAATTCTTCAAACAAGTTCTTTCAGACCTTCAGTGAACTGAACTAATGATGTGTACTTTCCAGCGAAGAACAGACTCATCACTATTTAATACTGTATTTAACAGAGATTGCATTATACTTCCCAGCTTCAAATGGGATGCCCTTCTTTGCAGCTCATTCCAAGGGAGTGAACACCTTCAAGCAAATCTGAACAAGACAACTGACACTGGTACGACAGGGACAGTGACACAGTTAGGTAGTTTCCTTCTGCAGGCAGTAGTGACTGCAGAACAGTGCCCAATGGACTACAAGCCTGAATGGTCACGATAAAGGTGGATTTCAGAGACAGTCATGAAAGCATATTACCATCTTACAGAGCACTGACAACATCTGATTTCACTAGGTGGCTTCTGGGAACTGCTTGTGTTGAGACACCAAGTCAGAGAATTAAAAGTGAGCCTGTTTTCTTCTTGCAAATGGCTCATGTCATTTAACTATGTGATGACTAGATCCACACAATTGTGGATACAATTAGAAGATACTTGGTACTAAGAAAAGTTCAGGGAGCAGATACATGAGTATTGCCTTGAAACAATTGATTTTACAATAACAGGAAGGCTACTTTTTTTATTTGCCGTACCCTGTAGATTTATTGCTCTAAGCTTATGTAGTGTACATGCTGGGCATTTCCTGGGCATCTGTTTATGGAGGAAAGATATGCCACCAAACAATATGTGCTTTGCAACTCAACTGTGCATTCCTCTGTGTGTGCAGTAAGTGTTCCTCTCTGTGAACTAGCTTATTCCATTTGGAAAGGTGGTTGCATTTTATCCAGTGTGTTTTAAAGGTATCTCCAAAGGGACTTAAAGCATAGCAGCTTGCATGCTGTAAATCAAAGGCTCCCTTACTGCACACTTATTTCACATATAAAAGCCACAGTAGAGCCACAACTGATGTAGGAAGGTCAAATCATTAGAGTTTCATCAGTATGATGTGGACCATTATTTATAACTTAGTGAATATTAGCTAAAAATAATTTGAATACCACTTTACTTATTAACATATTTCAAGCTATCTGTGCTCAGTGTTGCCATAATTTTGCTGGTATAGCTCTGAAATATGTAAGTCTTGTTTGATTATGAGTAATATTTGGGAAGAATAAGAATATTACAAGGGGCTGTGCTCTTTCTGAGGAAGAGTAAACAAACATATACAAGATTCTATATCAAGGAAATTTTATAATATGGAATCCAGACAAGTCTGATATATAATGCAGCAATTTATGCTTCTTAATTTAGCTGGTCAAGTTTCATGGAAATTTGTGGGTTTGTTTTGAAATTATATAGCTAAGGAGTTACACAGTAGTAGGTCACCAGAGAAACCACCCTTTCTGCCTTTGAGTGTGACCTGACCTTAGTCTCTTGGGATATGTGGTTTAGTCATGGATTGGTATTTGAAATGTGTTGTGACTAGTAAAATCAACTATTTCATTTTGTAAGAGCTTGTTCTTTACCTGCAAGTTGCAGCAGTGCAATTTCACTAGCTCTGGGTGTGGGGATTTTTTATTGATGAGTCATTCATATCGGTAAAAGTTCTAATAAAGACATAATTATATCACTGTGTATATTCCTACAACTTTAAGAGCTTTCCTACTCCCACCAGGAGAATTTTTTTTCACTAGCTGGGGCTGTAACATTGCCCTTTCTTTAGAGATTTGCCGAAGCAGAGGACAGGTTATTAGTTTTGGGGCAAAAGTATATAAACTTTAGGCATCCAAACCTAAACTCTCACTGCAAAATGAAGCTTCACGAATGCAAAGAGCAAAAGGGGATGTGGCCTCTGGCTGCACATGGCTACTGGCCTTGTCCATACACTGGCAACCTCAAGTTGCAAATGACCATGGACTTCTAGCTAGGTTAGGAGAGATTTGGGGCAGATCATGGGAGCTTTTCCAAATAGTGAGAGTTAAAATATGCTACATCAACAGAAGGCAGGAACTCTCCAGGTTTTGCTGGGGCATTAATGAAATATGCAGAACAGGGATAATCTATAATTTCCTATCTAAAGTATCAGGCTGGATAACTGAACTGCTCAGAGACAAAGATCCTATATTCCCCCACCCCAAAAAACATGATGAGTCTTAGAAAGAATCTTCAGGTCACTTAGACATGGAGAATCATCTTTGCATTTTATAAGGCCAGACAGTTTCAGAAGTTTGTGAGTTGTACTGAAGAAATTATTGATGGATAATTTGGAAAAGGTAGTGAAATTGTAACACAATCAAACTATAACCCTTTGTATCTAGTAATTTTCTGCATATTCAGCATACCTTGTTCTCCACTTTCTGATGTATGTGAGTAGCTAAATAATATAAATCATCATATTATTGATCTAAATGAATCCTCATCAGATAGTTTTAACAGTTTCAACTACACCAGTATAGTGAAACTCCAGCTTAATTCCAGTGGACGATGAATTGAAGACAGGTTTTAAAAGGATAAAGAAGGGTGGATTCTAATTTTTACTGATGAAAAAGGATGTGTGAATTCTGTAAATCAAGGTGCTGAACACTCGGGATGCAGAAACTTCCTTTGTATCTTATTTTCAGCTGAAGAGTCTAGAAAGAAAAACAATGCGTCTTTCTTCTTTTTCTTTTGGGAGAAAAAAAAAAGGCAAAAAGCTCTGTTTTCCTCCCAAGTCATGTCATTTCTTTCATACATGTCTTTTCTTTGTTCAAAAAAAAGCTTTTGCCTTTCGCCTACATGCCTTGTTTTCAGTGCCATATGTCAAAATCTTACAGTCAACTTTTGATTTTATCGCCTATTCAGTATACATGAGAAAAACAGCAATTATTTCAAGTACAGGGTATGTGGAATTTTTTTAATTTCCATTTTAAACCCTTTTAATACAAATCCAAGCCTTAAAAATTTGGCGACATGTATTTTTTGTGTCTTGCAATTAAATCATTCTGATTTCACATTGTTGTGAAATCAGCCACTTGGAAAAAATACGTAAGAGTCACGATTTGCCTTTCTGAATCTATTTTTCACAGTTGCAAAGTCCTGGTCAAACAAATTAAATTACTACAGCAGTATGTAACTAATTTTATGTAAATTAAGATGTTAATGTTCTGAAACGCATTCCTGAAAACGACCTGTTTTCTCTTGTAGCTTTTCTTCATTAATGCCACAATGGAAATCTAAAAATTAATTTCTACAAGATTAAGTGTTGCTCCCTGGCCTCTAAAGAACTAATTTTGTAAATAGTCTTAATGGCCATCTGACACTTCTCAGTAGCCCACCAAAATAAATCAACACTGCTGCCTGTGTGCCAACAGAATGGGCAAATGTGAATTCAGTTCTTTTTAAACATGAGATGATCTAAGCGTTTTTGGGTACGTAATTATTGTAATGTTTTAACCTCTGTTTGTGGCAGTCCCCTAACACAAGCAAAATTGATGCTTTATGTTATCAAGAAAATATTAGCGAATGAAAATAAGCATAATTGGAAACCAGAGGAATGCAAAGTCAGAAACAACCTTATTATTTAACTAGAAAGGTTCAAGTAACAAATATATTCAGACACACAAAACAGGTAAATCTGAAAAAAGGTAGCTAAAGCCTCAATTTCCACCTACGAGTTTCCTCACTTTCTCTGTCATCACGTCAGATTAGACTGAGAGAAGCCATGATTATCTTTTTAATTATTTTTGCATGCAGATCTAGATTGGTTCTATGTTAATTATTTGCTACATATTCTAAATGATCATCTGCAGTGGTCAAATAAAGTGGGTCAGTTCCCTCAAACATTGGGTAAAGGTGTTATATTGGCTTGAAGAAACACAACCTCTGCTGTTTCAACTTTTCTGCAAATACCAGAATATCGTATACAGGAAGGTCATTTTTTCAACATACTCCATCAGTTTAATGCACACCCCTTACATGATCACTGTGAAGAATGAAAAGATGAGAAGAAATCCTTATTTTGTATTTCTGAAACTCCATTTTCCAAAGAAATTTTTTTACCCCAGTTATTTTGCCTGCACTGAATTTGTTTCTTCACTTGGGAAATCTATGAGAGTTTAGTCATCGGCATTAGTTAAAAATCTGATGGTTTTGCATTGCCACAAACCACTGAGAATCTCACAACATTATAAACTAAATGTTACTGGTTCTTAGAAAAACAATTGCATTCTTCCTTAACAGTCTTAATCTGAGATCAATATAAGAGAATCTAATTTTTTTTAAAAAATAAAACCATGAATATTAAAAACTTAAAATCCAGACTGTCAGCACAGAGAATCATGAAGGATTTAAGAAAACCTGGAAATAAACTTTCACAGTCCAGATTATTTTTTATTATGTAAGTGTGATTGAAAATGTTATTTGTATTTTTTAGCTATACAAAATATATATATATAAAAAGAAGACACAGTTAGTTTATTTTTCATAGTGTGCAGATATTTAAGGTGATTGATTTAAGCTTGCCTGAATTCCTAAAGGTCTGTACTCCCACTTTTATCCAGCATAACTTCAAAAAAGAGTCCTTCAGTTCTCCTAAACCAGTCACTTCATGAAACTGGCTGAAACTTAAGAGTGACTGAAGTCAATATATTCTAACAGCAAGTTATGCTTCTGAGCCATACAGGTTAATGAGCTACTGCTATGCATCAACTGAGTATGGTGGCTGCTTATTCGCTCTTTGTTTGTGTCAAACACAAGGTAAAACACATGAGGTTAAACTTTAATGAAAAAAGGTTATGCTAATGCACTTTACTTTGGATTTGCCAAAGGCTGAGTGTTCATTTAGTACCTCTTAAAGCAATGGCAACTTGATAAAATGGCTAAGCCCTAAATAAGAGGGATTATACTATAATTCAGTCACCCTGATTTCTGGTTCCCTGTCATAATTATTAAACAAAATTCAGATTCATAGTTTTCAAGACAATATTTATTTGTGCAAGGAAGTATATTGTCAAAAATTGAGTAGTGGTCAGCTTCACTCAATCTGTAAGTACAGTGAATAAACACAATCTCTCCTCTTGTATTATTTCTTTAGAAATTGAGATCTGAGCCTTCATCCACCTTCACATGTGTGTCTAGACTTAAAATAAAAATAAACTCCTTCTGAAAGCTACGGCTGTTGAAGCTTGCATATGCGTCCAGTAGAATGAAGGCAATACCTGTTGCAAGATATTATGAAAAGGAGTGTCTGGAAAAGCAAAAATAAAATAAACAAGAGAGCAGTCATGAATAAAAGATTCCCTTTGAAAGATATTAGTAATCCTTCTGAGAAACAGATGACAAATGGATCAAATCTTTCTCACAACTGACAAGAATTCTGGAGGAAATTGCCTTCTTGACATCATGGAAACTTGTATATCCTTCAACAGGGAGGAATGGGAAAACTTCAGAAATTCTTTTTTTTTTCCTTTTTTTTTTCTGAAAGGTAAGGAATTTTCTAAGAAAATTTCTTGATCTGAAAAATTATGTAAGTGCTTGGGTTTGGCTTTAATTAGCATATCCTCTGCTGCCTGATTTCATTTGAAATATTACTTCTTTCATCTACTGTTTCTATATACATGAAGGTTTGACTAGTTTTTTAGGTCTACCTCATATATGCATACTTTTCTAAAAGTCAAAGAGCCATTATAAACACTACTAAGTTAGTATTTCAAAACTTTGGTTTAGGCAAGTGATTATCAAAACTCACAACCAAGCACCATCAAAAGTCAAAGCTTTGTTTTCTGGTTTCTGATTCAGTAGATTTCTTGTACAGCTGAAGATGCATAAGGTATTCTCAGCCAGGCCTTTCATGGTATATAGAATGACTGAGGTTCTTTGGTGGTTAGAATAGAATGAAGGGAATCTGGTGATTTTCTTGACCAACACCTTCTTGTTCAAGCAAGGCTACTTAGCACTAGTTGCCCAGGACCGTGCCCAGACGACTTCTGAATCTCTCCAAGGATGGAGAGATGGAAAACCTGTGTCAGTGCTCAGTCATCCTCCCAGTGAAACAGTGGTTGCTGATGTTCAGATAGTGGGAAGTGTGCCTCTGGTCCTGTCACTGGGCATCACTAATAAAAGCCTGCCTCCCTCCTCTTTCCATCCTCTGTTCAGGTATTTATACACTTTGATAAAATCCCCCATGAGCCTTCTCCAATTCAAACAGGCCCAACTTCCATAGCCTTTCCTCATACTAAAGGTTACAGAATCACAGAATCACATGAATATAACACCATGTACTTGTGAGTTTCATCCAAACACTTGAACTCTGTCAGGCTTTGTGCTGTGACCACTTCCCTGGGGCACCTGTTCCAGTGCCCAACAACTTTCTGGGTGAAGAACTTTTTTCTAATATCCAACCTAAACCTCTCCTGACACAACTTCAGGACATTCCCTTGCATCCTGTCACTGGTCACCACAGAGAAGAGATCAATACCTGCCCCTCTTCTTTGCCTCACAAGGAAGTTGTAGACTGCAATGAGGTCTCCCCTCAGTCTCCTCTTCTCCAGGCTGAACAGACCAAGTGACCTCAGCCGCTCCTCACACAGCTTCCCCTCAAGGCCCTTCACCATCTTCGTTGCCCTCCTTTGGACACTCTCTAAGAGCTTAATATCTTTCTTATATTGGTAGTGATTTAGTCTCTTATTTATCTTAGTGACCCTTTGCTGGACTCCCTCCAGGAGCTCCATATCCTTTATGTACTGGGGAGCCCAGCACTGTGCATGACATTCTAGGTGTGCTCTCAGCAGGGCTCAGCAGAGGGGAAGGATCATCTCCCTCAACCAGCTATCAAGGCTTCTAATGCAGCCCAGGACACCCTTCTTTGCTTGAAGGGACTCGTTGCTGCTGGACAGTGCTGATTTCTGGCTCCACCAGGTCAACTAGGTGATGTCATACAAAGCTGCATTTACTGATCAGGCCCCAGTATATACTGGTGTGTGGAATTATTCCTCCCCAGGTGCAGAATTTTTCACTTCTCTTTGTTGAAATGCATGAAGCTCCTGTCAGTCTATTTCTCCAGCCTGTAAAGGTCTGGACTGCAGTAAAACACCCTTTCTCTTACTAGTATGGCAAATCTTCCGCCAGATCATTTTTCTAACCTAGAATTTCTTACAAGCACTTTCCCCTACAGCATGCTCTCTTGGTTTCTGCCTGAAGGGAACCTGAGTGTAGCAAAGGGTGTTCTTGAAATCAAAATTCTCCAGGGGCCAATTCATCCTTTGACACCAAACAATATATGTGTAGTCACACAGTATATTAAATGCACTATGAAAGTAATAATGTTTGAAATTGTTTTTGCATCTAGTGTGAACAAGATTTTTGAAACAAGAATAGAACCTTTTGAAACAGCTAGGAATTTAGGAAGACTGTGCAACAAACTTTTTTTTTTCTAGGTGGCAATGCAGAAATGCAGGTTACTGTAGAAGGCAAAATCTTGACAATTACAGTCCTGTCTACTCTATAACTCTATTGGAGTTCACACAGCAAGTTTCAAATGAATATAGATATGCTTCAGCATTCTTGTTCAGTATGTCCCTTCTCCATGGTGCCTTATTATTATTACAATTTAATGTGGTGGCACCTAACTGGCAGAGTCAGGTTATACTCCAGTGTGCTAAACAAACATAATAAATGACATGACAGTCTCTGCCACAATACATGGACTTCACTCTGACAGGCCTAGATCCAGGGAAGGAAAAAGCAGTGATCTATTCTGACAAGATTCTGAAGGTATTTAAAACAGATGGAAACCCCTAGACTCAGTATGAATGTCCTCCTTAACTGCCTTGAATCAACATGAGGTAGCTTGTTTCATACAGACTGCCATACAGAGCCAGACCAACAGCACAGATTTCCATACTAAAGTCTAATGGACGAGTATGTCATTCCACATACTATGAGGCATTGTAAATATTTATTCTCAGAGTATTTGATTTGCCTAGTTTTACACCTTTTATGGCACTTCCAGAAGTTCACAACTAAGCCGTCTATGTTGTCTGGTTTCAAAGTCTGTCTAATGGCGAACAGATGTGACCTGGTCGTGCCAAACTTTTGGTTGCCTTTGGAAAACAGATACAGGAATTATGGCTGCAGAAACCAAAGACCACAACTCTAGTTTGGAGGCAAACAGTCCTTTCCTGATCTGCTTAAAAAATAATGGCATTTCATACCGCTATAGACTTTATGGTCTGATTACTATTTCCTACAATATAGAAATAAAATTTAAAAAATTAATCACTATAAAAATATCTCTAATTAATATTCATATGCCATGCCTTACTTAGAGTCACACCGTGCACAAGGATGTTTCCTTCTTCCTATATACATTCTGAAAGCCAACCTTATACCAGCACACCAGACTGTCTCTGAATATTTTCATATTTTCTTGCTCACTTTCTATATAAGATATCCAGCTGGTTATGGACAGACTTCATAAAATGTGGGACATTATTTGTAAGTGACTACAAGACTAAAGCACTTCTATTATTATTTGTTATCATTAGGGAAAATATGTCTTTATGTCTTCATATTGTTGCATTTGGAAGTAAATATTACATAACATTATATTATATGCATTAACACCATGTAAGATCAAGAATCTTTAATAAATTTCCCTGCTTTGATACTGAAACAAAGAATTTCTATTATGAATAAGAGCATAGCACCTGCATTTTTCACAAAAAAAACCATTTTGCATAATGAATTCTCTAGATTCTGCTATTGTTCAGTGAAGTACACACTCATGCAGAGAACTGCAGGATGGAGATTTCAATAGGAAACTAAGTTAATTTATGACAACAGCTAAGTAATAAAAGAAAGGCATATGACAAACATGGAAAAACATGTCTGAGCACCCTGCCTTTCAAAGAAATTAGACTTAATGAGACTACAAGGCAGTACAGTCTTTTGTGTTTACTGAAATTCTGGATATAGTGATGTGCACCAGAGTAAGAAGCCAGAGTTAGTCTTGTCAGTTTTGTCTTGTTAGTCTTACATAGGATAGAGTGTGCACACTCCTATCCTTTCAGATCTAGATATAGTTCTATGAAAAAAAAAGCCAGATTCTGCTCCATATTTCTTGTACAAGACATCCCTCCCCAATGAAACCAACACCATACACTTTTGATTGTTTGTAGTGGTTGCCAGAGATTATAAACTTAAATTCTGTACAGACCTTAAATGTCACCATTACTGAATGCAAAGGTAAAACATTTTCACAGATGGGAAATGCCGTTAGAATAGCAGTAGTGAATTCATCTGGTAGGAAGAATTTCTGTTATATGATTGTAAAATGAATCTACTTTCTTAAACGGGTAAGGGGAAGGGACAGTCAGTCTGAGATTTACACCTGATTTGTGCTATAGTCATCTTTGAAATTAAGAAGTGTATCCTTGCATTTCATTAAATTCTGGCTAATGAGATAACTGTCTTCCCAAGGAGGGAGTGATGAAGTACTCATGCCATAAAGCATAAATTAATGCTGCAAGGTTAAACACTGGAACTAACTCATGTTTCAACAAAAGCCCCTACCAGCAGTTAAATTAACTGACATAAATACCATAAAATCTGTCTTTATTTTAGTCTCAGATGATGCTTCTTTTTACACCCTTTCTTTCAGTTTGTATAACTCATTTTTGCACATTATTGCATGCATCATTTGCCATTTAAAGAATCAGCTACAACTGAAAAAAAGATTTAAGGAATCAAATACTCAGGGAAAAGAACCTGTAGGTATGAGGAATACCCCTATCATACTGTATTTTGCCTGTACTCTTTAAAGAAAATACCACAATAGACAACCACAGTTCAAAGAAACAGTTAATTATGTTGAGAATAGACGAAAGAAATCTACTTTTTCAGCTTTTTGATAGACATTTTGAAAAAAAAAAGCTAAGAAAAACCTGTGGTGATAATAGGTTTGATATATATTCTGGCAAAAAATTATATCACATTAATGAGGTGGCTTAAAGGGCTCATGCATTTTGTAGGAGGCATTTCAATGTATTAGTATAATTAGCAGTGATGAGAAAACTGTTTGGAACTGAATTACCTCTCACGAGTTCATTTGAGCTATATGAAATTACACCATGCAAGAAGGAAAATTATGGAGCCATCCAGAGAGAGTTCATGCCTGATTTGATCATAGTCACTAATTGGATGATCATTTTCGTAAAGCTTTTCAAATGGTTGACAGTTTCTGCCTCTCACTTTTTTTAATGGACTAGCTCTTTATTTCTTGCACTAAGCAACCAAACATACATTTATTCAAGATTTTGGTGTTTCTACAGGGACCTACAGGTGTAATTGTCACAATCTGAGCAACCTTTATCCCCTAATTAGCTGCTTTTTGGGGACCCCTGATGAGAGTTGCTGTTCTTGTTACCAATCTTAGAGAATATCTGATGAGTAAGACTCTCCAAAGTCTGATGCATGTCAGCAGACACCATATGACAGCAATTTAATGAAGTTAAAAACTGACTTGATTCTGATGGCTGGAATAGCATCTGTGTTGTATAGCTTTTGATTTCTGTTGGTCTATTTTTTTTTTTAACATGAACTGGGTGTTCTGGGGAAGGATAACAGAAAGGTGAAGGATACAGGAAGGAAAGCTTATTAATGGAAATACTTTATGAGACCTTTTTCTGTCCTTCCTAATATCCAGTAACACTGAGCAAATTAAAATGGTGCTAACCTTCTTCACATATTTTAAGTTAGATGCCTAATAAAAAAGTATTTGATTTGAGAGTCATTAAGTATTTAACTCAGATATGTTTTACCAGTTTTTTACCAATAGTCTTCATGGTTTTTCTGGAGTTTTTTGTTTTGTTTGGAAGGGGGTTTTTTGTTTGTTTTAAATATGCTGTCCTTTATTTAGTGCAAACATTTTGCAGTAAGATTTAGACTTAGCGTCACCACAAGTGTCAGTTATTACCAGTATTTTCTACAAATAATACATCTGGGTTGAAAAGTCAGGAAGGAAAAAAGAAGAGAAAGGACTTTACAGTCTCTTAAAAGAAAAAAATGGAATGATAAGTTAAGAATAGTTTAAGAACCCTTCAATTACTTCAATTTAAAAATACCTCCATTACAAGGTATAATTCAATGTTGGTAACCCTTCTGAATCATTTGTGTGGACAGTTCTTGGAATTTTTTTTGCAGCCTCTTGGAAGAACAGAGGTTCTTTCTGACTTTCTCTATTTCCTAAAAATTTTCATAAGCTTTCTAGCAATCACTTAAAGAGAACACTAGCACTAATTTAGATGCTATTAGTATATAAATGTGGATGTATAAAAAAATGCTATCATTACTTGCAGTATTCTATGTTCATATAGCTCTCATATTCCAGCAAATTTTACAGATACATGTACAAAATATTATTTAATAATTTTGAACTTTATTACATTCACTGAATTTACCTGCAGCGTCAAGATGTCTTTCCAAAAAATCTAAAGTCCCAAAGAAATCCCAAGAAAAAGAGTATTTCATAAATGTCTCTAAACTGAGTCATGGTTTGAAGCACATCATTTATAAAAATTTTTAGTAAGATTCTGGCCAGCAGGTTATAGATTGTAATCATGCAAATGCCTAGAAGAAATTTACCACTGGTTCAATACAGGAAGAACATACATGTTCTGAAGTATGTTTGCAGAACATATACACTGTGCTACTATTTTCACAGCAAATAGAAGAACAACTGGTAGTACAAATGCCTTATTTGGTGTTGTTCCTCCCTCTAATCCAGCAGAAAATTGTTCTAATAACACACATCATGGTCCTTTGGTCACTTTCATGTTCAATGTCACATGGAAGACAAATACGTACAGCTTTTTACATCTCATAAAAATTAATACAGGTAATTCACTAAAGTTAGAAATACAGAAAAGTATTATTTGAGGTCAAATTGAGGTCATTAAGCTCAAATACAGTGTAGAGCTCCCATTTCCTAATCAAACCATATTCTTAAAGGACTCATGTCAATGGCAATGGTAAGAATGGTCATTTAAGTAACTTTCTAGAGTACATTATCAACATAAAGTAAAATTTTTGTCACTGATAAAAGATTATTTTTTTTAGCTGCAACTTCATGGTAGGGGTGGTAATTTTTATTCATAATGCAGCAATTATTCAAATAATGTTAATATAATGGATTTTATAGAAACTTGGCAATATGAATCAATTGTTCCAAAAAGCCACTTAGAGATTATTTCCACTTCACAGGCCACTCCCCATAGACAGTTATATGGATATTTCACTGCAGTTAAATTGGGTTAACTTTTCTCATGCAACAGTCATGTGTCTTTTTGCACAGGAAACTGATTGTTTTAGTTGAGGAAACTTTCAGCTACTTAAGGGTATGGAACAGTGCTGGTTTGCAGATACTCTATGCATGAAACAAATCATCTGAATCAAACAGAATACTAAACCTTGAAGTTCAGGTTTTCCTAATAGAAGAGGTTTATATGTTAAGCAAAGCAATTGAAAGCTCTGTGACAGATATTTATTTCATTAAGGCATTAAAGCTGGCAGGTCTTCAGTTTGATCATATCTCTATTGGTGTAAACTCAGTTTTTAGAAGTTTTATTACTTCAGCTTTTATGATTGTAATATAAGAATTCTGAAGATATACTTTTGTTCATCAGTTTTGTTCTGAATATCTGAACTTGTATGCACACATAATCAGTCTGGGAAAGAGCTGTGGTTGTTTTATATTTGTAACCTTGGCTGTTTATTCATATAGAGAAGACATTCCATAATAATTATGAAGATGATAATCAGAACAGCAATGAGACAGAACAAGGATTACAGAAGAAGAAGGCTCAGAAACTGAAACCTCAGAACCCTGTTATTAACCCCTTTTCTAAGAAGGGACATGATATATCAAAGTTTAAAACACACACAGAAATCGAAGTTCAGGAGGGTTTGGTTGTTTCTGAAGAACAGTTTAAATTCTTCCCAACATTTTTACTGTGAAAATGGTGTCATTTTTTCAGGAATGGGCTCAAAACAACCTTTATAGTCTTTCAGGAGGATAAAATGAAATCAGTAGGCAGAAATGGGGCACAGGCCTCAGATGTAAATGATATAACTATATTTCTAAAATACAGATTCAAAGGTGATAGAACCATGGCCATGAAAGAGGCATACAGTTTGGAAAATTTAGCATATTATATCTTTGAAGTACAAATTGCCCATGCCATTTTCAACAATGAGAATTAAATTACTGTATTTCCCTTTAAAGCTTAAAAATCAACACATGTCCACTTGTTGGAAGACACATCGAAAAATCAGACACTGGCAATACAGTCCCTTTAATCTGTTAATATAAGGCACTGAAGCGCTCTGATTTCTACAAAACTTGTAGAAGTCCCCAAGGACAACAGTATAGCCACTGCAAATGTGTAAAGTACATACATATCCCTTGTCCAGGATTTTTTCTTTGTTAGCCTTCTGACTAGCACTAAAATCTGCACAGTAATAGTTGTGTAAAATTCTAACACGTATAGCTCAAAATTTGTCATTAAAACGTTAAGAATACAAATTTTTTAATGGTATTTAACTTTTAGCATTACTTATTCCTCAGGATAACAAGCTTCTCTGTGTCACTATTTTCACCAGAAATGCAACTTGAATCACTGTTATTATCACAACTCTAAGGAATACAGAAATTAATAGGAATGACATGGTAAATGTCCCTCAAAACCAATCCATCAGACTTCAAGTAATTTTATTTATGTGAGGTTTTTAAATAAACCGGGGGAAATAGTATCTTACTCCCTGGGAATATCTTTCTTTTACTGCGAAAATTATCTGCCTTTTTTTTTTTTAATCATTGCATTTAATGGGGGTTGGAGGGTAGAAACAGAATCCTTGAAGTCAGCAGTAACTCAAAGAAATATTCCTGAGAAACATTTCAAGCAATTCCCTAAGCAGCCTGACCCAGGATATTAGCCCTGAAGGCTTTTGCACAGCCACCAGTTTCACCACTAGTGGAGACAGCTACACATCCAGATGTTGATGTTGAAAAAAAATCTGTTCCCAGACTCAGCATCTGCTTCCTGAAAACAGCTAAGTCTTATGTGAATTGAGGGAATATTCAGCATAAGAAAGCAAAGATGAATGTTTGTTTTATAGAATAGAATTTTATTTTATAGAATAAAGCCCACAAGACTGTGTTTGTACATCTTCCTTTCAATGGCAATATCCAATTTGGTAAAAGAAATGCAAAAGACCTCTCAAAATTTGTGAAGGATGTTAGCTTACAGGTATTAAAACATGGTTATACAAATTAGGTCTAGAAAATCTCAAAGACATATTTTTATACTCTGCAGGTGCTTTTTACTACTTAAAAAACTGCATTTCAGAACTCTGAATTACTAAATATATAGGATAGTTTTTTATAAGAATACACTTTCCCTTTTTGAGATTAGGCACCTTAAAAACTCATTGAAGTGAAAGATGTGTAAAATGTGTATGTTCATTTTCTAGTCAGGAAATGTATTGGATAGAAATTACCTGTTCCCAGCCACTGGTCAATTTTATAAACCAAGTAATTGTCTGTTTTTCTAAATAATCAGCAATTGTATTCATTTTGCCCATTTTTAAATATAGAAAATGGCCTATCATTACTTTTTCCAAAGATTCTGCTACTGCAAATATTATATTATAAAGTCTAATATCTTCCTCACTGAGAAAGGTGCATTACTTTTAGCATACTAATCAGAAGGGGAAAAAATTGTGCACTGCAATATTTTTAGCCCAGCCAGTGAAATCTCAAAAATTTGAGAAATATAATTCTTTCAGCATACAAAGTCAGAAGTGATAAAAGGCGACGTTCATCCCCATTAATAGCTCCAGTGACTTCAATGGAATTACAGCAAGAACAAATTTGGCCCGATCTCCTTAGCACGACAGACTGTTCACATGTGCTGCAGAACTCCTTCTGGGTCCGTGCCACAGCTACCTTCTTTCTCTCTCTCTCTTTTTTTTTTTTTTAATGTAGACAAAAACTTAAAAACTTAAAATAAGTAAATAAAGAGGGAAGGATCTACTGACATGATAAGGTATATTTTTTACAATTAACTAAAATTTTATCCTAGGACAACTGAAGAAAATGGTGACTGTGTTTAAGCGCTTGCAAAATACCACATTCTAGCAGTTTAAGTGTTAGAATTCACAGCATCTAAGGAGATGTTTGTAAAATATTAAGCCACAGAAATACCACAACAGCCATGGTCTTCTTAATACCGATGTTATATTATGCTGCTCAGAATATTTCATAATTACGTCATTAAAAAAATCTCAAAAATAATTCTATAAAACAGAAAGAAAGAAGATTTTGCGTTTTCACCTCATGCAGGTTGTTTGCCTCAGGTTTGAGGCTGTTGCACAGAGTCACATTAGGTATTCTACAACTGTTATTAATCTTTATATATCCTGCCTCAATAGTTTTATGCTAACAGAAAAGCCGAACTATTGTTCAATGACTATAAAAAATCGAACAATTCCAAGTACTTGGCTTTTCAAACCTTCTTTAGGTCTCAATGTTGACCTGGATCTAGTTAAGAGGAAAAAAATTTAAAAGTTCCACATTTCTAAACCTGCACTATACTTTCTTTAGACATTATTATATCATTATAGAGTAGCAGCCGTTCTTGCTTAAGTCCAGATTCAGATTACTGAAATCAATTATATTTCCATAGATTTTTACCAGCTTTAGAAAAAGCCCTTATTTTGTCCTATGCTTTTTAGTAAAGTCAGTTTCATATGCTAACAGCTACAGGGTTTATTCAAGAAAAAAAAGGGTTGTTTTGCAAACATATATTAGCTGCAGCCAAGAATCAACTTTTTCTTACTCCAGCTACATTTTAAAAACCCTATTCAATTTAAAGCCACAGGGAAAGTAATTAGCTGTAACATACACTGCAGCTTCTCTGCAAAGATACAAACTATGCTCTGTGAATCAGTATCATTGCAGATATGTAGTGTGACTGTGTATCATTTGATACCTAAATAGATATTTATATCTGTTTCTCACTTTGTCCATTGTTCATCATGTGTAACTGCATCTGCATTGTGGGATGTTTGTTTTAAAATGTGAATATATGGTGGAATATTGACGAGTCCCCATTTAATGTAAATTTATTTATTATCTTTAACATATTAATTACATAGTGCCATACTAAAATATTTTAATGTTTTTTGTATCCTGGCTAATAAAATGTATTTTTAAAGTACTTTTTAGTAAGATGCATCCCTGAGAGCTGTGACACAAAAAGGTCTAGTGCCAGTGTAGTAGAAAATAACAGCATTCTAAAGCCAAGCTTGCTTTAGATCTTTTCTTCGTTTTGATAGAACATTGTTAGACATAATCTCAGCAAAATTATCTGATTGTGCACAATAATCAGATTGCATTAATCTTTAGACAATGTCTATTGCTCTGTCAATTCAAAAGCTCATCACGGTATCACAGAAGAAAACATATACTGGTATTTCCATTATGATTGGGGATGCTGGGTCTAGCAACTCATTGTTACGTGCAGTTTGTGATATAGCTGTCCTATTTGTGGCAGCCGTCTCTGTGCTTCTCTGCTTTAGCACTGTAGGGTGGCAATATTTTTGCTATCTTCTCTTTAAAAATATTTTACGATATCTGCGTTGTTTTAAAAAATACTAAAACAATTCTGGGAATCATTTAAAGAGTTTTATGTTTTTGGGAAAAAAAGTTTGTTCCATTTGTGCTTGCACTAAAATGCTATTGCCATTCAAAGCTTCTTGACTAAATGAAGGTAGTTCTTGTTTTCCTTCCCAGATTCATCTTATCACAGATAACAAGTATTTCTAAGCCTAGACATAGCTTCTCCTTCAGACATTTGACCCACTAGTACCTTCTATCAGAGAAATTTCCATTGTATGACAAAAAAATATTTACAAAACTAAGCATTTTTAGTCATATAGGCAAATATGTGCCTTCTTAATTTTGTTTCATTTTTCTGTAAAAGTATATCTGTGAGTGACATTTGCCTCTTGACTGATATGCTGCATACCTGTTTCACTTGCTTTTTTTCCATGAGATGAATGCCTACCTAGCTCAATGGTATTTTGTACCTCTGCAAATTTTGGCTAGTATCTAAACCAGTCTTTCAATATTTGCACTGAAAAACAAGAGTTTCCTGATATATCTTCCAACATAAACAGCCCTGTTTTAGTTTTCCCTTGACTCATTACCAGGGCCTTTTCTGTCTTCTTTCACTGCAAAGGAAAGTGGAAGATCTTCTTCATGATCTAGTAATACATCCTGAGGAAACTTTCTTCACAAGCCCATTCACAAACTCACCTTCTGCCCTTTTCTTCTGCTGTCTTCCCTGTGCTGTTGCTCTCAAAATTTGCACTTCAGAGAACTTTTGTAAGTTGAAGGATTTCCCATTCATTCGCTAAACAGATTTCCAACAATTGCTTCCATGAAATAGCCATACACATACATATGTACATTCAGAAAAAAATCTATAGCTTTAAAGGTTATTACTTTATTTACTAATGTTATTCGATATTTTTTACACTTTCAGGACCTTTAATCAAATAAAAAGTGTGCTTATGAATGAAGTTTTAGTGTCATGGCAAAGACTTGCCTTTTTCTCTTCCACAGCAATAATGGTAGGACTTTTTTTTAGTCTCTTCACTTGGAAAAGACACCATTACCTAATGAGAGGGCACCGACAAGAATTCCATATTCCTACTGCTAACTGAAATCTGCCAAGACTGGCTTGTTTCTTCACTATGTTTTCTCTGCCAGAATTTTCCTGATTCTTTTTCCAGTTCTTCATGAATCTATGGTGAGAACAAATGCAGAAAAAGCAGCATAAGGAAGACGCTTCAGCATTGCTAAAATTTGGCTTAATTATCATGAGTTTTCCTTTTTTTTTCATTCGCCCTCCTGCTCCTTCTCCCCAAAAGTGTGAGTTTTGGGTTTTGAATATCTCTCCATCTTTAAAAATATTTCAGATCAATTTCAAGCTCTTAACAGTCATAAGAATTAGCTATTTTCTTTTTGTATCTTGAACTGAAAGTTATTTTCTTCAGGCCACCCTTCAAGCTTAAATGGTGCACTCTACACTGGAGCTCACTTGCAGTAACTGGAGAGACTATGGTTTTAGCAGAACTTTGATATCTTAACATGCTAACATTTAACACCTGCATAATAGCAGTGCTGAAAATACAAGACCTACCTACAGCTTGGAAGCAAGTGAAGTGTTGCTGTGCAAGACATGCCACATTTTTAGACTCAAGTAGTTTCATGTAACCCTAACCCTATGGAATGTTACCTACATAGAAAGGTGCAATAATAAAATAAGACACAGACACTTTTAAAAAGCTAACATGTTCACAATATTCAAGGTCTGTTAATTTTTCATTTCAGAAAAAGTATTTTTAATCATTAGAAATGCAACCAAAAGTCATGGGAGTAGAACAGAAGCAGAGTCCCCAGAGACATCTAAATGACAGGGAGATAAAGTATTACTTGTACTGAATATTCTCAGTTCACTTGGAAGACAAGGGTCACGTACTCAAACTATGCAAATAACCATCGTTCAAATTAAGTCAATGGTGCTACCATCATTTATACCAGCTTCAGCTGTAGCTCAGCATACATTTCCCAATTTGTTTATCATATACCGATAAAACTTCCTAATGTGTATTTGTAACAGGAAGTAAAAATCAATAGTCACTGTGACACTAACTACACACACAAACAGTGATAATGCAATACATTTGGGTTTTTTTCTGCCTGGAAGCACTTAAGAGAAAAAAGAAAGCACTTAAGAATATTAATCATTTGTGGACCATTTCATTAGACTGCAAATGTTATGGTGAAGTGACGTGTGAGTAGCTTGAAACTATTGCATATTATACGATGATTTACACTAACTATACTCATATTCTATTTCATTACTCTCTGCTTTCATAAGCATACATTTTTAAAAGGTTTACAATGTTTCATTTGTATTTAAAAGAAAAATCAAAACAAAGCATATGTCTCATTGTATTTGCATGTCAACAGTGCTATCACAGCAGAAGGATTTTTGCCCAGTATTTACGGGATGGTGTCACATGCTACTTTAACTCACAACATCATGTGCATTTAGCTGCCAGAATCAGTACTTTTTATCTAGGTGCCATTGTCATAGAAGTATAACAGCAGGAGCTTCAGCTATTTCTGAGGCTTATATATTTCAATAAACAGCAATACTTCAGTAACATGGGTGACATTCTAATTTGAATTCTAGGTTGTATGTCCTTAAGGAATATTTAATGTCATTGATATTCTGGTTTCAGTTATACTATTGGTGATACCATACTATTGTCAGATACCAATGGCGAGAACACCCGATCTTTCAAATACAGACCCACACTTCAAGCACAGTTATTACTACTAAGGCTCATTTTCATTCTGGAAGAGGCAAAGGAGAAATCTAGCCATGCACATCAAGCAATGTTTACATAAAGTATCTGATGCTTTCATGAGCATCTTCACACTTGTTCTGTGCCTGGCTTGTGTTACTTGTTTGTCATGTCCAAGCAGTTTGCTCAGACCAACTTCTTCGTCTTAGCTGCTGGGCCTCAGCAAATCCCACACAAATTACTCAGACAAGATATCTAATTGGGATAAGAAAGGTAAAATTGTAAGGTGACATCTCTACTTTTAATTGAAGTAATATGTTAGTCTGGGCTTGTAATACTAGGCAATAAAGAGGATAACATTTTTCCTAGAGAAAAGGCTAACTTTACACAATGGTTACTCATGCATTTATTTCTATTTCTATAAATCCAGTTCATCAGGTATCTTTATCTTTGGACTATGCTCCAACTTAATTCTGTTGAATACCAATTCTGTGCCCACACTGTTGAACAGATGTGTTTGTGGCAAAATGACTCCACATACTGCCCAGTATTTAACATAAATTTGGAAATATTTCCTCTTTTACCTGTGTAATCTTGGATTTCAGTTCAATGATTAAGCAAAAATAGTTGGAAAAATTTATAGGAATAGTCCATTCAGAGGTTTTAACAGGTTGCACACGTTAATGCAATATCATTATTCAATATCCCTGTTTGGTCTTTTGCACACTTGGAGTCAGTATAAATAGAGTTATGTCACCTGCTGGTTCAAACCCAGCTCAATGTGTCAGGCATGATACAAAATGCAAGAAGTCAGTATTGGCTGGCAGGTTTTGTTTGTTTTCTGTTTAAGGGTCATGTTGAAAAAAATACTGTACATACAGGAATGTGAGGGTCATGCACCTGACAAATGTTGCACACAAGAGAACAGGGCAAGAAGGAAAACAGTGATGTAGCACTATGAAAAAAAAGTGGAAAGTGGTGATTTATATTCTTTCTTTTGTTCATTCCTTCAGTTTTGCACCTGAAAATCTTTAGAGGTGAGTAATGCAGTACTGCTACTGAGCTTGTGGTATCAAAGCTGAGTGAAAAAGTAGGATTTCTGAATTGCTTTCCCCAGCTAAGCTGATAATTAGAAGGTAGCTGGTTGTGGTTGTATTTAATTTTTAAGAACTCAAGTCTCTTGTTCTGTTTCACTTTTTAAAATATGATGATGGTGATGATGATGACGATGATGATGATATTTAAAATAAACGTCCTTCATCTATGTGTGGCATTCCACCACTGCTACTAACAGAGGGATAAAGATCAGTAGTAGAAAGGTAATGACCTGAAATTAAAAAGTCTGCTGTAGAAAGGGTAGGTTTTTGCACAATGTCATATATTTAAATATAAAATAATTGGCATCTCAGTTCAATTACACAGCTTTTCAGTCTAAGAGAGAGCAACATCCACAGGAAACAAGCAAACCACTTATTTTCTCCATCTAAAGAAAATTTTCTCCATCTAAAGTGAAAAACTCTGACTGCCATTATTTTGATTTTAAACAGCTCCTTGCCCCCCAAAACCTCTCAAGCAAACAATTATTGTACATTTGTGAAGTTTTCTTGCTCAGAACCTTATTTGCATTTCATTACGGTGAACATGTGCCGTACCTTGAATGAGTGCTCTCTGAGATTCCATTAGATTATAATTCATTTTTAGACATTTTTAAAACAGTAGTGAGATAGTTTCAACATCTGTTATTTTGCCCAATACATTGAAGACTGTTGAATGAATGGGGTGCATGACAACAGAAAGCCAAGGTGACAGGCTTAGATTAAACTAATACACCAACAATAGTATCATTAGTCAAGTGCTAACAGCAAATCACACTTGTATTGAAATCTAGAAATAGCTGAAAGTAAAAGGAAATCCTGTAACAAAGCATTGGTTTGATAATAGCAAAGAATGATTTAATGAAAGAATAAACATTCAACATGCATTCACATTTCATGTGAAGTGCTCTTGGCTGTTAAGAGTCAAGAGCTCTTCATATGAAAGTAACATGTTTCTAACTCTTTCAGAGATGATCAACTGAAGGAGCCTTATTAATAGCTATACAGGGCTGTTGCATTGTCCTTCTGAGTCATCTATCCTCTCGAATTATTCTTAATTGACATATAAGTCTGCATTTCCCTGCTGCTGCATTAACCAGCCTGAACACAATGGGTCAGATGCTTGGCTGGTGAGAAGCAGAAGCCAGTTTACACCAGCTAAAAAACTGGTCCTTAACATTCAAATGCTTTTATTTAGTTAACTGTAAGTTTAGAGTTATTTAAATACAATTCACCCTTCTAGTATAAATTTTAATGTTATGTACTGTTCCCTCTCAATCCTGAGAACACTTTCACATGAGTGCAGAATAAATGCCACGGAAGGACTGCATGAAGTAATAAACATGATACATTTTACCTGTAACAGAAGGTGCCCGTGGAGAATTTTTGTGCAGAACAGAAATGTATCAACAGTGAGATGACAAGAAACAGCTTTCTAGAAACTGATCATAAAAGGGGCAACCAGTTATCAGCCCTTTGTTACCCTCCACTGTTTATATTCCCCAAGACAACTTCTCACAGGTTGGTGTGCCATCCTAACAGAATAGCAGCAGCTTGGAGCTACTATGATGTATGAAAATGACAGGTACATTTATGTCAATTAATTCCGATTTTTGATGCTTTCTTATCATGACTGCTTTTCAATTCTTTTTTCTCTTATGATTAGTTTTAATCATAAGATGATTTTCATTCAATAGACTTCAACTTGTAACACTAACTCAAACTGAGCAACAGAGTTTACTTTCCTTATAAAGAAGAGATATCAGACATCTGATATCTATTCATAGGTGATATAAATTATAGGTGAATCTTATAAATTATCTAGATATGAAGTGGCTATCACTTTCAGCTGCAAAAAAAATTCCTCCGTGGATTGTCTTTCTTTGCAGCTGGCTTATGATATTTGGCAGGGACAAACTCCTCAGGCTGTAGAAATGCCACCCCATGTTCTGCTTAATTTGCTTTAGTTTTATTTGATGTAAGTGGTAAAACAAAAAGGGGGAGGAGTAGGGAATCACTATTTTCATTTTGTTATGTGTATGAAAAGGAAAATTCTGAGAGTCAACCAAAATCACTGACAATCCTAAATAAGTTTTCCTAGGCAGCAGAAGGGAACTGAGAATCCTCTGTAGGCATTGCTGGGGATTTCTAAGTGCAGGTAGAAAAACCGAACAAGAGGTAAAAGGAAGGTCTTCTCCTGATAATATTTGCCCATCCAGCACATTACTTCAGTACCCTAAGCCCAAAGGCAATCTGAAGGGCACAATTCTTGGGTATAAGGGGCAGAAGAGAGAACAAGGAGCTATATTGCAGCTCTAAACTCCAGGATCAATAGCTGTCCAGGTCTTCACTTCTTTTCTGAACATTTCCTAAAGGACTTTTAGTAAAAAACAGGCAAACCAAACAAACAAAACAACAGACAAAACAACAAATTTTGTCTCAGATTTCTGAGACAAAATTTTGTTTATGTGTTTCTGCTTTTCATCTTCTGGACTTTACTGTGTTTGTGTTTTAAGAAGAAATCAGATATATTTAGGCAAAACAGGCAAAAATCCCATTCATAAAGTTAACAGCACTAATTGAACAGTACTAATTATCATGGATAAAACTCCAGTCACATATTGTTTTTACCACTAGATCCTTGCCTTAATTGTGTCATGAAAGGCCTAAGTCAGCAAATCTATAATTTCTTTACAATTAAATACATCATTTTTGTACATAAAAACATACCTCTGGATGATGATGATGATGTATGTAATACTCAACTGAGAAACATTGTCTTGAATGTCAACAAATACTGATGGCTAAAACACATTTTTTCCTTTTTCCCAAGGTTCTGTGGGTCCTGTGTACACCACAGATACATGGGAATATTTCTCCATCACTGCAGTGTTGCACTGCTATTAATGGCTTCTCTACTATAGCCAACTTTAACCATGGTATAGCTCAGAGCAAGGTTGCTATTAACAAGGAAATACTGGATCTGTAACTGCAGTAGTGGTTTTACTCTTGCTCCTGCTGCTGGTGGAACAGTGGTGAGAACATTTTCGATGTTCAACCATACACCCAGCAAGAACTGGCTCAGCGCCTTTGTCACGTTTTAGTCCTTGCTGTGTGGCAGTTGTTTCTAAATCAAAGCTATCCATGGGAACCTTAAAGTATTTGCTAGAAATATCAGGTGTCCAGACCAGGTTTAGCCCATTGTTCAGGTTCTGACCATGAAGACTGCCAAGTGCTTCAAGGGAGGTGTTTGAAACCATGTGGTAGAACACGATAAAGTAATTTGCCAGTGTGGGAAATTCTCCCTAGTTTCATCCAGAGTGGTGTATGCCCTGAAATACGCAGTTATCTCTCCAAGATTTTTCAAGTTTCTTTTCTCATTTTCCACCTTCAAAACACTCTTTTTCAATAATTTCAAGGAACTATTTCTTGATAGTAAATTATTCTAAATAAAATTTTAACCAATATAAATACCTTACATTTTGAAAATAAACAATGCTTTTACTACAACAGCAGGTTTTTGGAAAGAGAGAAAAGACGATATTTCATTCTTTCCAAATTTTATATATATGTTGTTATCTTACTTTTAGTATATATATTTAAATTTTTGTTGTTGTTATTTTTTAAGTCCGCAAATATATTCAGGTATTGAATAACAAAATCTAGAAGAAGAGAAGGACTGAGTATCCCAACAATTCCAGTTGCAAACAGAAAGCAATAATCAACAGTTACAAAGAGGAAACTAAATGAAACAAAATTAAGATAAGCTATAGAAATTATTTTGCAAGGATTGTGATAATTTTACCCAAAACTGAAAAAAGCTGTTTTTTTTGTTTAGGACAAGAGGGCACAGGTTTAAGCTCTGCCAGGGGAGATTTAGGTTAGATATTAGAAAGAAATTCTTCACAGAGTGAGTGATCAGGCATTGGAATGGACCGCCCAGGGAGGTGGTGGATTCACTGCCCCTGGTTTTTAAGATGAAGCTGGATGTGGCACTGAGTGCCTTGATCTGGGAATCACAGTGGTAGTGGATCAAAGGTTGGACCTGATGATCTCAGAGGTCTCTTCTAACCCAGTTAATTCTATGATTCTATGATACTGTAAGTTTTTCTGGCTGTAACTGAGGCATATATGTTTTGTAGGTTTACTTTGTTTTCAGGGTAAAATTTCTTTTACAATTGCAGGTGCATGAAGGTAAAAATATGTGCCAAATCACATGTGAGTTCTTAATATTAGCACATTGTTTCATGGATCATTGAACTTGTCTTTCATATATATGTATGTATACAAAAAGACACAGAGAACTTCAGGTTATATTCTAACTATTCAAAGTGTTTGCAAAGATAGTGATCTTTCCAACTTATATTAAAAACAATCACAGAGTCATAGAGCTGAAAGCATAAAATGGATCTGAGCTTTCATTACTGTTTTCTGTCAGAAGTTCTTGGTGTCAGACACTGCACTACCACACTTTCTTTTATAGAAATAGTTTTCCATATGAGGAAGTGTATGGGAATTTTCTTATTTCACAGGCAAGAATTAGGTTCCAAACTTCTATTTATGTAATTTATTTTCATTCATTAAAAAAACAAAATAGAGAAAAATCCTCACACCCTAATCTGATAATCTGTTATGTATGATTGAATTGAGTAGTAGAAAAGGGAGGAAAAGTGTTTTTTTACCTAATCTTAATAAACATAGCAAAATGCCTTTGAAAAGAAAATGGTGTCTAGTTTTTGTGTGTTTCTACTGTCCCCAGAAAAGACTTACCTATACCAGTGGATTTATATTAGGATAGTAACAGGAGGTAAGAAATATTGTGGGGCTTTGTTTCTTAGAAAAAAAGGACAGCTTTGTTTCCATTAAATACACATTTCACTATGCACTAGCTAGAGGACTAATTTTGAAGGCCAGGGAAAAAACATGCAGAACATCTGCATGGGAACCTACTCTCTCTATCTTTTTTTTTTTTTTTTTCCATTTTCCTTAATTTGCATTGTAAGCAGTGGAAATACGGTACAGTGGAAGGCTTCCTTATGGGAAAATGAGTAAGAGTCTGAAAGTTTGTATATCCAAAGGCTGTTTTAAGAAGGCTGTAGTGAATGGGCGCATTCTAAAACCATCTGAGAATAACCCCAACATGAATTAAACATGAGAAGTAGTTGTTTTAAGTTTTGCTGGTATTGCAACAGAATGTGAATGATTGCTGAGTAAAGTATAAAAGGACAGCAGATTATTAAACACAAATGGGCTGTCTAGACCCCAGAAAAAAATACTAAACCTTATGAACAACAATAATACATGCAGATGGTAGTGGCTGCAAGGCACTTTCTATTCAGTGATACAACTTTTATAATAGTGCTATGTATATTTAACACAACTCAAAACTTACTGTTTTTTTCTGCCATGTTTCTCTGTCTTTATCATTTGACCCATTTTCTTCTATAATGCTATATGTATAAGTAGCTGGTCATAATTTTTCCTGTCTTTAACAGAAAAAAAAACCCCTAGATTTAAAATAAGACTACAAGTTACAACATTAGAAACAAAATTATATTTCAAATCTTGAAAGAAGAAAAATTGAGTAAGAATATGACTATCATATTATTTCAAAATGATCTTGCATTTCTCTGTAGTTAGATCTTTCAAAATATTAAGAAACTCACTGTTCATTTTTGCCACATCTACAAACAGGGAGATATTCAGAGATGGAGGTACACTTATGCATGCTTGAATAGACTTCCATGATATGAGGAGTTGTAACAACTCACTACAAAAAGAAGTGTGTCCCTGGACAGAGAAATAAAATTAACAAAAGCATCTTTGCTTCAGTTGCTATTTAAATAAAATAAATTTAGATGTATTAAAGAAAGATGTAAACTGAAAAATATTTGCATGTTAATTCCACACCTAGAAAAACAAGTTGCTATACATGTATATCTTTCTCAAATATATTATAAATATTATTAATACCCAACTACACTCTAACTTATTTATTACTTTTTTTTATTTTTTCGAGGCACCTAGAGAGAGTTTATTCTATTTTTTTAAAGAATTGTAACATTAAAATTTACATATGTAAATTCTCCCTCAAACCGGGTCAAAACATATTGACTCCTAGAGGTCTTCTGCTTCATAAGAACACCATGGCATCCTGCCTTTTTCCTGGAAAAGTATATGGCAAGCAACAGGGATAGAATGGGGAGTTATGGGGAGACTTGGCTCTGGTTGCTACCCCGTGCTGTGGTGTAGTAGGAGAGTGGGTACTAGAGAGAATACATGACACAAAAAGTAGTAAGGAAGACAAGGTCCCCTGAATTTATTCACATTACGGTGCATTTTTCTTGAGTTGCAGCTGGCCAGGTGAGCAGAGAGCCCAGTTCTTCCTTCTGCCTGCAAATGTCTGTGGCAAAGAAACAGAAGCCCAAAGGAGACTGGTAAAAAGCAGCATGAAATACTCAGAAGGAAGAAAAAACTTCAGGAAATCATTCTCTTCTCCCTACCATTCCAGTCTTTTTGAATTTTAATGCTGAGTTTCTGTTCTTCTACAATGTTTTTTTCCAGGCCAGCACAACTATTTGTCTTACTATAACCTCACAGTAAGCATGAACTGAATACAGTTACTGTTACTACAGTTTGCCATGTCAAAATAATGACAGGATTGAGTTTATAACTCATTCTTATAGAGCATCTGATATTTGTAAGTAAGGCTTAGATAAAACCAAGTTCTCTATATTTAGCAATCAAAAAGATTTTGGTATGTGTAATGTGCCATACAGTATGAATCACAGATTAAATTACAGATGCACATGGCATACAGTTTAGACTAGTCACCACAACAATAAGTCTATGCTCACTTTTTATGATCAATCAAAATGAATCACCAAGCCACTAAATTTCAACTTCTAACATGTAGTAAGATGGTAATTAGACTAAACTAATTAAATTTTTATCCTCATAGTAAGAACACATTTAGTCTGTTTATGTGACGTGAGAGCCTGAGATTAGCTCAGTTGGTTAGAGGATGGTGCTAATAACGTCAAGGTCATGGGTTTGATCCCTGTACAGGCTATTCAATTAAGAGTTGGACTCAATGATCCTTGTGAGCCCCTTCAAACTCAGAATATTCTATTACTCTGGGTATATCTTCCATAGAACACCTACAGGATCTCTTTTACAATTCCATTTTTGTTTAATAATGTTTTCAGTAATAAATATTAAATAGCTTTGTAAGATATTATTTACTACTTAAAAAAAAAAAGTCCTTTTGAGGAACAAAGGAAAATTATACTCTCATCTAACTCTAGCCTCCTGGTCCAAGACTGATAATTGTTTGCAAACCCTATATTTGATATCTAAATCATGTTCAGTGGCTTTCATTCATGATCGTAGATTGATACAGTCCTCTCAGAAAAATATATTTATCTTTTGCAACACTCATCAAACACTAAATACCTAACTAGGTTGCAAGAAGAATCTTTAATTCTATCATTTTGCTCTGGTAATTGCTTTTGCTTCCTTATGTTTAACTAGAGTAAATGAACTATAATTTTGAATTTCTCTTGACACTTGCTATCTGACATTGTATAAAACATGAACAAGGTTGTGAATGCTGAAAAAGGTAACTGTCATAAGAACAGATTAAACTACAAGAGCGTATTTTAAAAGGCTGGTGCAAATTCAGGAAACACTTTGAACTTTACCCCTAAATCAGTTTCCTAGTACTGAGGTACCATATATTGTATCTGCCTGCTTGAATAATAACTAAAAAAATTATTTTCAAATAAAGTGAGAACTTTAGCAGGGCTAGAAAAAAACATGTTTCCTCCATCTCTTGCTGTTAACAGAGTCCCACATCAGGAAGAAGCAAAAATTAATCTTCAAAACAGGCATGACTCCTACCTCTATAGGAGACCGTTTCTTTTTAAAATGCTCATTGTTGACACAACATATATCCTAGGAAGTTAAAAATTCTCTTGTGACTGACTATTTTTTAGCCTTTAATTTCAGGGAATTTACGTACTGGCCTTCTGAAATGCATGAAGTGTTGGGGATCTGAGATGGGGAAAGCCTTCATTTGTGTTCATAAAAGCAGCTGTGCACGTATTTTTTGAACATTATCACCTGCCTATACAGTTGCTAGAATTTACACTTGTGAACCTATTAGACCGGGTGTTTTTACACACAAAAAGAACATCTGCAAGCATTATTCTAAAAATAAAGAAGATTGAGGTTTACCTGAAAGAATTCTAAATGCTGCCAGTAGTCACAGCATTGTGTAAGGTAATAAAGAATAATCTTCACAGATCTCAATAATAGGAAAAAAAATCATTTTTGTCAATATTACTTTTGTCCTAAGCAACCTATGCTTTTTAACAGCTCTGATATTTTTTATTTGCACTTTGGAAATTAATGAAAGAATAAATAATTAAAATAAAAACTACCTATTCTTTCCAACAGCTTCTGGAAACAATCTTTTTAATAAGTTTAAATGTATTCTCTTCCAACTGGAATGAATATTTACTACTTGGTTTTAAAACACAGTGCCCAGTGATTATATTCTCTTCTACGATACAAATGCACAGCTCTCAACCTCTACAGCAGAGCTGGCATACAGAGATCAGAATACACCCTAGAGGATACCAAGGATCATTCTCTGTCTTTACTGGAGGCTTTCAACAAGGAATAAACTACCTAAAGTTAGTCTTAGCTGCATAGGTGAAAAAGATAACATCTGGATACTTACAAGTCCTCAAAAGAAGTGACCTAATTTGACCAACAGTAGCATAATTGTACTCCATACATACTCAGATGAAAGAGCAGGCATTTTTTGAAACTAAGTTATGGACTACTATTACTAATTAATATTGTCTTTCAGGCAATAGAGTTCTTACATTATAATTTTCCTAGGTAAATATTCATTAGTAGGTTTTGGAACTGCTTAGTCTGTACTGAAAAGATGTTTTTAAATAAACAAATGATATCTACGTTATCTTTTTCCTGAAACCTTCAAAGTCAATGTCTCTTTTTGAGTTACATGCACAGAACAAGTGTGGGGCATGATTTTGATGTTAAAAATGCACGTTATTCATAAACCAAAGTCTTCATATGATAATTAAGGTTCTATGCATGCTGTACAAGAGGAAGAGCAGAATCTTACAAGTGCGAGAAGAGTATGTGCTTATATAAGGGAATGAGAGGGAGGATAGAAAAAAATAATAAGTGATCTGCTGGAAATGTCAAGGAAGACAAGGGATCTTTTAAGAAAAAGGATTTTTTTAAGAAAATTAACTGCATATTCAGCTTGCAGGCTCCAGACAAACATAGGAAAAACTACGTCTCTGAGAAGGAGACCTAAAGGGAAACTGTTCATTGGATATTTTGAGGATATGGATTAGAACAATTTTTAGTAGACCAATAGAAAGGCTCACCAAGTTTATCAATGTAAAATGTAGACATTGAGCAGCCCGTATTACAAATAGATTTTCCAGCACCTAGGTTGTCACAAAAATCTTGAAGGATTCTTCTTCATCTTAAGTACACAAGCACAATTCAAGTTTAGCTCTCAAGATCCTCCGTTTACTGGCCAGATCATCTTCCTTATGAAAACTTCAAGTCACTATCCATTGCTTAAGACCTCCTCTTTTTGTGGCACCAAAACCCATATTCTCAAACCCAGAGAAACCTTTCTTCTGATCAAAGCTTCATCCTGTGGTAGATGCTTGCTAGCTCCCAGTCTTTGAGACATTGCTTACTCTTTTAGGGCATTAGGAAGCACAAGACCATTCTTTCCTTCACGGAACAGCCCAGACACTGCACTGAAATAGCAGAGATCTATGTTCCACCCTTCCTATTTTGCCCTAATTGTCAATGTGTTTTCCCACATAAATCTTACCTCAGCATCCCAGAAACACATCCCGTGACCTGGAGCACACCTAACAGACACAGACAACAGACACATGCAGATTGTGCAGCAGTGTCCCATCTCTGTTTCTAGATGTTGTACATCTGGAATCATCTTCAGGGATCAGTAAATGACTCCTGTGAATCTTTGAAGAAACTAAGGTTGCCTCCTGCTGCTAGGGAAAGGTAGTTTCATTGGACTGGCCTCTTCAAGGAAGCTCTAGCAACATCTGTCAGCTGCCCTGTAGGTGCAAGATCATCAACTCCCGAAATGCACTGAAGGACAGATAGACAAGGTCTGTCCTTACTAGACTGGGAAATGGAGAGTACTGTGATGGCAAATGCTGGATGTTCGTCACTTCTGGCACCAGGACAGGCTCCTACTCCACCTGCAACTACAGAATAAGTTTAATGTCCAGGTAGTAGACAAGGGATTTGAAGAAATGTCCAACAAAGCATCTGAGACTTTAGATCCTGTACCACACAGGAAAACTCACTGAGTGATGAAATTGGAAGAGTGCCTGCTGTAGAGAATGAAGGTCTTGTTTGCCTACCTGACCTGTTGCCTAGGGAGCCTTGCTCTTTGCCAAGGGCTCAGATCTGGGATGTCCCACAGACTGCTGAAGCTTGTCCAATCCCTGGACTGTTATCTTTCTTGCTTTTCTGCATGGGGATCAATGGTGATCCAGGGTGACCCTGGTTATATCAAGTGTGAATCCATGGCTCTGTGGCCATGTGCCAAAACCATTGGAGCCCAGATAATTTGTCCTTAATCCTGCTGGAAAGGGTGAAAAGTTTTAGGAGAAGAAAACACACTGTGTGAACTTAACAACAGGTTGATCAAGTGGTGTTCAGAGTAGGGATTTGGCTTTTATAACTATCAGGACCCTCTTTGAGGATTGAGAACTGATAGGAAGAGATGGGACCTCCTGCACAAGTGGACGAAATGCATCTTTGCCAACAGACTGGTCAATTACCAACCAGGTGTAGAGGGCCTGCATGAATGAACAAGGAACTCCTGAAAATATGGAATGCATATGGTATAAGAGGAGAAACCTCTTATAGGAGGACAGGAGAAATGTAGAGACTCTGAGAATGCAGGGATAGTGTTAGAAAACTGAAAGCCCATTTGAAGTTGAATCTTGAGGGGGATATTAAGGGTAGCAATAAAGGTTTTTTTCGGGTACCACAGCAGTAAAATGAAGTCTAGACAAAAATATGAGCTTGTTATTGAATGGGACATGGCAGAGTTACTTAATGCTTACTCTGCTCTTCTCTTTAGTGACAATCCCATGTCACGGCATTCTGACTAAATGAGGGCTTCTTCTTTGTAAAGGAGAATCAGGTTGGGGAACACTTTAACCATCTGAATGTACTGCAGTCTATGGATTCTAATTGGTTGTACCCAAGAGTGTTAAAGAAGCTGATTGATGTAAACGCAAGGACACTTTTAATATCTTTGAAAGGCCATGGCAAATTGGTGGAGGTTTCTGAAGATGGGAAGGGAGAAAATTACATTGCTACCTTCAAGAAAGGTAAGAAGAGGGATGTGGGGAACTACAGACTGATCAGGCTTGCCTCAGTCCATGGGTAGGTCATGGAGCAAATCACATGGAAGCTGTTGCCAAACCTATTAAGGACAAGAGGCCGACTGGGGGTAGTCAGCATGGATTTATGAGGGGGAACTGATGCTTGATCAACCTAATAGCCTTATACAATAAGATGCCTTGCTCAATGAATGAGCAAAGTGGTGAATGTTCTTTACCTCAGCTCTACTGTAGCTTTTGACACTGTTTCCCATAACATCCTCATTGATTGACTGAAGTGGTCAGTGAGGTAGATTAGGAGCTGGTTTTATTGCTGGGCTTGAAGGACTGTGATGAGCATTCCAAAGGTCAGCAGGAGAACAGTCATTAGAGACATACCCAGCAGTCAGTACTGGGACCAATAATGCTTAAAATCTTCATTAATTATGTAGATGATATGGCACAGATACTCAAACCTTGAGCATGTTTGCAGGTGGGAAGTGTTCATCAGAGGAACCCCAAGAGACTAGAGAAATGGGCTGACAAGAGTCTTGTGACGTTCAACAGTGGGTAGTGCAAAGTTCTTCTGGGCAAGAATAACCCCATGCACCAGTACAGGCAGGAAGACAATTGGCTAGAAAGTAGCTTTGCAGAAAGTGCCCTGGGGGCCCCAGTGGTCACCAAGCTGACCATGAGCCAGACATGAATTCTTGTGACAAGAGAGGTCACGAGCGTGCTGAGTTGCATTAGGAAGGGTTTTGTCAGCATGTTGATGAAGATAGTCCTTGCCCATTATTTGACATTGGTGAAAAATCTGGAGTGCTGTATTCAGTTCTGGGCTCTCTAGTAGAAGTAAGATTTGGACATACTGGCACAAATCTAGTGAAGGGTCACAAAGACATTAGGGGTTAGGAGCATCTAATACACAGCCAGAGAGCTGGAACTGTTCAGCCTAGAGAAGAAAAAGCCAAGTCTTGGGTAAAAGGCAGATCTTATCAATGTGTATAAATGTTTGCTGAGTGGGAATTAAGACGATTGAGCCATACTCTTTTCAGTGGTATCTGGTGAAAGGACAAGAGGCAATGGGCACAAAGTGAAATACAGGATAATCTATTTAAACACTTTTACTGTGAAAATGGTCAAACACTGGGAAGATTGCCTGGAGAATTCATGAGTCTCCATCTTTGAAGACATTCAAGTTCAATTTCACAAGGCCCTGAGCAATCTGCTTTAGTTTACCAAGCCTTCCGCAGGGGATTGAACTAGATGATTTCCAAAGCTCAACCATTCTGACATCCTGGTTTGAAGCACTTGCCAGTTCCTCTGAAGTGAGCTGACATCTTTTACCATGGCGTTTTTGTTCTGCAGTGGGTTCACAGCTGGGAAGGCCATCATGTCTTTCACCAACTCTTTCCAACTTGTTGTTAGTTGGTGTCAGTCTTGCATGCTATTGTAGCTTCAGATGGTTATCTGCATCTTATTAAATGAAGGAAATCCTCAGAACTGAAACAACTGTCCTAAGATATCTTTTTTGTCCTTGATTTAAATTCTCCGTTTTTAGAAATGGAGGAAATCTACCTTAACATGCTTATACTTTTTATAAATTTCCAGCAGATGGTGAGAGTGGGTGTGTGTTTGATAAAAATCACATAATCTATTTGAGAACAGCGCTAAAAGAATAGTGTTACAAACACCTAAAAAGCCTTAGGTTAAGTAATCTAACTCTTAAAATGATCATATGGGTGTTTTATTGCTTGAGGAGTTGAATGTTTAAGCTAGAAAAGTGGCATTATCATCATTAAAATTATTTTAAATTAAAGTAACAAGGAGTACCATATTGAATGGGATTTGAATATTCCATGAAGCCCTGTGCTATTGAGGCAGATATTCTAGTTATCATCTAAACATTAATAATTTGAATAAGAGAAGATTATCCTTTGTCTTATTACCAATAATTTGGGCAAATGCTGTAGCACTAAAGATGCAGTTGTAATATCAGCTTAGAGCTGGGAGTGATTTGACCCGTCCTCTATTAGTTATACCACTGAAATAGAAAATAAATTTACACAAAGGCTGGAAAACATATTTTTCTTCATGATGTTACCTTAATTATCAGATTGGTAATGAGTGTGACTTCAATTTCCTTTTGATTTTTGTAGACATGAGGATCTTTCCTTACTTGCTTCAATTCAACAAGCAGTATAAAATTAGTAATGTATGTTTGAATTCACCACCCCGAATGTTAGAGGTGATCAAAGGTAACTAAGTCAGCCATGTACTGAATGCTGTGTGGTCCATAAGAGTGTTCTCTGTCATCCTCATATCTGAGGTGAGATTTGCCTCCTATCATAAGCACGTGGAACAGATTATTCAAAGGGCCCATGAGTCTTATATCCTGTAGTGCTTCTGAGTTGCAGAAGTAACATGAATCCTGTACGTTCATTCACTTCCTTGCATACATGTGCTAGCTATCAAGTTGTATGGAAATGGATAGAAGTAAATACAAGTGCTGAAGAGGTAAGTTCAACACAAGGTTTTAGAGGTAGCCAGTAGAATATGTGTAGCAACATATTTTGTAGTGCCCAGCAGAAAAGAGTTATTGTTGAGTTATCCAATATTTTCCTGGTCTATTAAACTCAAAATATAAAATGTATGATTAGGATTCATAGAAGATTTATTTCAACAGGCATTTCTCATTAGTTATAAACTTATAAGAAATAACTTTATATTCCTAAATATAAAAATGAAATATATTTATATTTATAACTTTATATTTCTTATAAAGTTATAAACCAGTCATTCAGATAAGAACATCAACAGAGCAAGTCTTACCTGATATTTATATATCACTTGCTGGTGGCTTATGGTTTTGAGCTCTGTGTCTGACAAGGGAAGTGATACAAATACTATCCTCAGTGAATTAGTTGAGAGAAAAAAGAGAGAACACTGTGGGAGGACAGAGGGATAGTGCCTGCTTTTTTTTTTTTCTTTAATTAGAGGGATCAGATCCTCAGCTATCCCATTAAGTCAATAAAGCTAGTCTCATAAACACCAGCTGAAAATTTTGGCTTTTGCCTTAGTGATGTATCTTCCTATTCTGTAGTGAGATGTACTAAGAAAAGGCTTGGAAAAGGTTGGCTGAGTGAGTCGACTCAAGAAATTGGAAAGCAACATGAGGGAAAAAAACCTCAAAAATAAGAATAGCAGGCACACTCAGAAGGGCTTACACTGAACAAACTGAGCAGATGATAAGAGACTGGAGAGAGGGTCTTGGCTAGAGACAAGGAAAGACTTAAAGATGAGGAGCTGAGCTATGCCCAAAATACAAGCTAAAGTGACTGGAAGGCTTTGTAAAAGGAACTGACATGATCAGAGTAAAGAAATTTTTATAGAGTAAAATCACTTTCCATTTTCAGCTGCTGAGGGTTTTTTTCTCTTAAAATGTTTTGCTATGCTATGCTTATTTGCTGACTGTTACAAATTTAAGGTTGTGTTTCTTTCTACTGTGTCCCTCCATCCATCAGTCAAGTGATAGCAGTTGTGAGACAGAACCTGGGAGAGTGAAAAAAAAAAAAGCAGTTTCCTTTTAGACAGCAGAAGGGGCAGCAAGAGGGGCACAGAACAGATGAGAAAACAGCCAACTCATTTACAGATTTTCTCATTTGAGGTTCTTGATACAAAAACATTCCTGGTTCTGATGTGCAGACTGAGGCTTGTCTATATATTTATAAAATTAAGTGAAGTGCAAATCACACTAGAAGATTTATGCTAACGGTGTTTCTAAAACACACTAAAATGAGTAGAATGTATCACCAACTGCTTCTTGCAACTATACTTCTTCCACTGAAACATTTTTAATAGTTAAGCAAGTAAAATAAAACAATAATCCCGTAGCTGAACCTAATACTTCTGAATCTAGTACAGTGCTTTGCCACATACTCTCTCATGACCTTAGCTCTTCCCCGGTTCTCAGAGAGATGAGACGTCTAATTCAAAAACAGTGTTGTTGAAAACTATTGCTAAGCTGTTTCTTTACCCTTAAGATACCTGCAACGCATGTGCATTCTAGCTTTAGAGGTTCTCTGGGTACTTGCATTTGTGATTTTAAGGTGTTCCCAAATTAATAGGACTGAGGACCTTCTCACAGATCTTGTATTAGAAAGAACCCTTATAAGAATACAGAAATTAGAGGGTCATGCACCTAGGATGACTGGAAGGCTCCATCTCATTCTGAGAGTGCATCTGGTATGCAAACAGAAGACCAAACCTCACCAAATGCAGCTGCAGTTGCTATTTTAAAAAACAGAGAGAGGACATGTCCCCTTTATATAATAGTCCAGTGGTGGGGGCTCTTGTCAGGACATGTGAAACACAGATTTAGTTTTCTTCTCTTCCTGAGGAAATTTAGCCTTTCATTTCCCACCTCTCAAGAGTCATTTAATCTCCTGGTTTGAGCTTATTTTGGATGGGAACATTCTTCACCTCTTCTGCTGAAGCAGTGTTGTTGTACAGAAAAAATTCCAGAGGCACTGCCTGTGGAAGCGTAACTCCCACGTATGCTTTAGGGAATCCCATTTGTGATTCTGGAGCATACTGTGGGAAGAAAATCTCTCAGCATTAGGCATTGGGGATTGGTGGGATGAGAAGCCAGAAGGGTGGGGGTCTGGACAGTTTTAGTTTCTAAGTCCCATATTGAACCTACTTTAATTGTACCTTACCTAAAAGAGCTGTTGTGAAGATAAATAAACTGAGAGTTTAGACACTGATGTAGTGAATGCAGAACAAGTATTTTGAACAGAACGTGCATGTATGGATTTGAATTTTATGATTCATGCCACAAAATTATGAATATGCATGGAAAAGTTACTGTTCATAAGACTTGTAATACCACTGAAAAGATACATTCATTAATAAAACATTGGGAGAGGAAATCAAGTAGATTTGACATTTTTAATAGGAAATGGAGAGTTATTATATTTTCATTTAATCAGAACATTTTACAACAGAAGAAATTTGGATTACGTATTGACAGAGTGTCACCTGATAAAATGTGTGGTGAAGTTTGAGTAGCAGATGTCTCACCCAGGGACGCTTCCCTGAGGAAACAGCAGGAACCTCCTGTACACTCACTTTGCCTGGCATTCATCTCCCGACCAGCTGCCAATTTTAAACTATAGCAAGTCTCTCAGTTTATAGTCCTTTCAAGCTAAAATCTGTTACATTTGGGGAAAAATAGCAATACTTATGTAAATCAATAATTGCATTGTATGTAATACAGTAAATCCATAACATGCCTAGAGTGACACTAACAACATCATGCATGGGTGTGTTATCAAGCAACAAAATGATTCATATTCATTAGACTCTGAATATGTCTTATTCAAGCACTCATTTTGTTTGGCACAAACAGCCCTCCTTTTGCAACCCAGGAATAAATATCGTTTGGTTTCATCACTTTTTTTTTTTTCCCTTCAATGAAACTATTTGCTAAGGCTAAATCCTAGCCTCCATTCACATCCCAGCTCTGCCTTCAGTTTAAATATTCTACACAGTGATGATTACCAGTGTCTGCTATCTTTCATTCTGAACTACAGAGCACTGGTCAAGCAGACATGCAGAAGTTGGTGAAAATCTGGTTTCTTCATATTAATGAGAGTTTCAAAATTAGAGGCAGATTTGACATAATAATAGAAAAGAAAATGCTATGGAAGTACTGTGTCTGCCTGTGGAAGTTACTATGAAAAGAGCCTTAAATTAATTATTTTTCATTCTGCGTGCTAGCCTCCCATTTTGTTATGCTGGGTTTTGGTCCTATGCGTCCCAAAAAGTTCCAATGATAAATATAGACACAATTTTTACAGCTTGCTTTGATGTTTCTCCAGATAAATCAAACCTGGAAATATTATCGTATCATTTTAAGTGAAATGCTGCATGAAAGATGGCAGCTTGATCATCCAAGGGAACTGAGAGAGCTAAGGGGCAAGACAGGTGCAGGTAGAGTCAACTGTTACAGCTGCTTTGTGATGTATACTCAAATGCTTCCCACTGTCAAACAGAAATAGGATTTCTGAATATTTTTTCACAGGCATGTGTGGGAATTTAGCTCTCCGTAATAAATATGACCTGGAGCAGATTGGAAATGGCAGTGCCAGTATGCAAGTTCTACCTTTACATATGAAAATTACCATTCCTATGAGCTTCCCAAGACAGAAAGACCCTCTAAAGGAATCAGAATTAGTAATGTATGCATTTGGTACAATTTTACAAAAGTTTAAGGAAACAGTGATAATAAGAGAGAGATTGGACCATACCATTTCTAAAGAAACCACAACCAACTTGTTGTTAGTTTAATGGAGACTGACAAAGAAAATGGGATGCCCTTTTGGCTCCATTTGTAATTTGGTTTCACTTGGTAGTCTCACGCTTAATCACATTTAGAGGCTGGACTCTGATTTCTACTTCCCAGTTTCTAGATGACTTTCATTTTTTCCTTTCATTAAATTTGAAATATCAGAAATATGTCTACCAGTAATGGAATAGTGAGGGACCTTGACTCTCAACCACTATTAAGACTTTCAGTTGTCCAGATTTGAATTCTGGAAATATTGCTGTCTTTGTTGGCTAAATGTTGAGCCAGAACCTTTCTAAATTTAGCCCCATGGCTTTCCATCTGAAGCAAGATACTTCTACGGAAGAGCAAAATTCACGTAATCTCTTTCTCTTTCCACATTCACTAGCAGAATGCATGGTTTTATTGCACCATTTCTATTTGTAGTCATGCCCTCTGCCTTTAGCATCTGTTTTTCAGATATTATAATCACACTTTTTATTGTCATTATAATAAGTTTTATTTTCAATTAAGGTAATTAATTTGCATCTGCTAATGAAAAAATGGCATATTCATGGCAAAACTTAAAACTGGCCTTTATGATAAAATATCTGTAAAAAAAAATGCAAGAAAGGCATCAGGAAACTTTTAAAATGTTGATTATGGGTAACATTTTAAAGGCACTTCATGCTCTTAATTCCCATTGATGTCCAATCTCAGATTGCTGCCTAAGAAATTTTTACTCTCCATCCAATAATTGTGAAAGTGAGAAGACTGTTTTGTTAAAGCTGCAGCAATTTCCTGTCCAGCAGAGCCATTCAGATGGAAGGCTGTGGTGAATATAGTTTGCTTGACTTGATTGTAGCACTAATATCTTCTTCCTGCAAGGCATTTCACATCTATTTTCTTTTCTTTTTTTCTATTTTTTTTTTTTTTTTAAACTTCAGTCTGCACTGATGAAGTGGAGCAGAATCAAGACAGGTTTGAACTGTGCTGCTTCCTTGGCTGAGTTTCATCCTTTTTCTTAATGAAGTCTTAGAAATGCTAAGGAAATTACATCCAATAATCTGCTAGCTGGACCCCTGCCCTTAACTACTTGTAAAAAAGCAGTGCTGACATACGTCTTCTGTTTTGCTGGATACATTTGAGAGGCAATGTTGAAGTAAGTTTGGTCTCATTTTGATAATGTAGGTGTCTCTGATTCCTGCCATGCTGTTTTAAGCATGGAATTTTTTACAGTTATGGTATAGCTACGATTGATGATGTTTTAGTGATAGGTACAGACAGTGTTCATGCTGTCTTTGTTAAATCTAAGTTTTTCTATCTATAACCATAGGGTTTTGCTCATTAGCATGATTTAACTTGCCTTACTGGACAATTTCTTTCCTCTCAGAAGTATGAAAGGAATATTTTTCTTCTCAAGGACTATGACATGTAGCCTTCTATTAGGCTTCACCTTGCTTCATCCTCAGCATATGAAATTATTTAGAATAGAAATATTGAGTGTCTGGTATTCACCTTATATTTCTATATTTCAGCCAAATAAAGTTTTTTAGCTAGAAAATTACAAACTTGTCCATTTGTCTAGTATTTCTTGAGTCATTGTCTGGGTAAGGGGTAATCCCAGTGGGTATGCCCAGCATCCCAGAGTCCTGGACAAATACGTATAGTTCACATATGATGATTTTAGTACACTGTACTCAGCGTACAAACATTGTGGAAAATTTCTACATTAACAAGAAGATTGTTTTCATTACCATCCACATATTACCCATTTGTGCAACCCTTTGGTGGTAGATCTTCCACATCCAAGGCGCAGTGAGATACAGCCTCATTGTACAGCAGCTGTGTAGCATATAAACATATATTTCTATCCAGAAAAGTTTAGAAGAAATTAAAGGAGCTTGGCTATATTTTGCAGGAGATTTAGATGTGCAAATTTCCTTTTCATTTACTTATTATGCTGTCTCTATTTTCTGATTTTCTGACCAAGGAAGCTGAAGTAGAGGAATGACTGAGAGAAATGAACCACAACGCTGATAGGGTTTGCCAGTTAAGTATGTGAGTTATAATTGGGCTTATTTTCTAACTAATTAAGTCAAACTAATTTCTTTCCATAGCTCTTTGGAGTCTTAATGTAAATATAATTTGTTTTATTTAATTTGTCAACAAATTTTTTATATATACAGGGACATTTTGAGGGAATTTGTAATCTGTAAACCCACTCTTACTGCTGAGACTGGGGACTACATATGTTCTACAAAGGTTTTTTTCTCCTACTTGAATCCCTTGAATTGAATTAAAAGCTGAATATCCTTTCCACACCCCCACAAACCCCCGCTTTCGAATAACAATTGGAAAATGTTCTGCTTTGCAGTTTTCTATCACTTTTTTCTCTAATTACTTGTTTCACACATGAAAATATGTTTGCTGATTTTATTTGCCCTGGAGTCTGCCTTTTAATGCATTTATCTATTGAGATTATTTATTTTTACACATCACTACAAAAGAGTCACTCTGAGTGTCATATTTTTTAATATCAAAAATTTGTATGCTTTGAGAATCCAATATCTTCACATCAACAAGTAATTTATTTCAGTAGGGACAGAGCAACAGAACATATCTCATTTTCTATGTTTGCATTTTGATATACTGATATGTATTAAAAGTACATGGTAGCTCTGAGCATGAGTGGATGACTTACATATGTCTATTTATATTCCATTACTGACCAAAGAACAGAAGGGAAACTTCAGCAGATTAGAGGTAACCTATTAAATACGATTATCATGAGCATTTTTTCTAGTGAGGTTTAAAAATCATTTGACTTAAAGCCTTTTTTCTATTGTCTGTACTTTATTCCTCAGGTTATAAATCTATTTTGTAATTACTCCCTTCTTATCTCAGAAACTTTGCCTGACACACCATTCCATATGTTTATGATTCTCTGAATGAAAAAGTGTTCCCTGACAACCATTCAGATTTTTTTCCTTAATTTCCATTTATGTCTTATTGTCTTATAATGTTCAGCTGAAAATATATGTTGCAATATTGTGTGACATTATCTGTATTACTTAAGATTTTATATAACCATACATCAATGAAACATCAGATAAATCTCATGCTTCTTTTTTTTTACCTATATCTTCCTTTCCAGAGTAGATTCAATTTAGTCTCTGTGACAAGTTGACTTTAAGCATTTCTTACAAAACTAGGACAGAACACATCTGCAATTTTGTTTGAGTCACTTTGAAAAGTGAACTGTATATATATATATATAGTTTGCAAAGTCTTCTCTGCAATTAGAAAAAATAGGAAAATTTGTTAAATATTTGTACTTAGCACTATACAGTATTGTTTAAAGAATTTCATAGATTTACTAGCATTTGCAAATTGAGGGAATAATCCAGCAGCATGCTGAATCAGAGCTTCAGGACTGAAACACTATATAATGTTACCTGACTAATTTGCTGGACTTCCTAATAAATAACTAAGTTACACAAGAAAGGTATTCAGATGATTTGTAATCCTGCAGTAATGGCTTCTAAATAGTTAAGATTACACTGAGAGATGAGAACCTTTTTCCCCTATATGCCATATACCAGCAGGGGACAAAATCAATCTTGTGAAGACTCTGATTACTTGTGCTGCAAGTTTCTTGTCAGCAGATTCAAAATGTGCAGTGGAATGAATCTTCTGCAAGGTAGACGTGCTGTCTATCAGCTGGGCAACTTTTCTCCCCTCTCTCTTCTCTTCCCTCCACCTTAACTTCCCATGGAATATATGGTTATTATAAATTGGACGAAGAAGAGAAAATACAAGATGCTTCAGTGTTTTTTTAATTTTAATCCCCTGCTGTTAATGAAGAGAAAAGGTGGCACAAATCTAAGTACCTTTGAGGTGAAAAGTGTACCCTTGAAGTGAGAATTTGAGGAAGTTAAGGAAGAAATTAAGGAATTGCTTTTGTTTAAAATATAATGCTACTTGAATGTATAAAAAAAATGCTGTGTTCAAAGGACTGTGATTTAATCTGAAAAAGAGACAGTGAATAAAATTCAAGATAAAACACAGCTCTTGTTAAAAAGACTATGAAAAAACCCTTGGGTTAATGCAAGCACTCTGGGAGGTTGAAAGTCCAAATCTTGATCTGAACAGAATGTCAGAGTCAGCCTTTTCCTTTATAGTAATCCGAACCAAATTCATATCTGGTCCTTGACAAAGTTTCTGGATTCTGTAGTAAAGACTTTGGAAGTGTTATCCTTGAATCTTGTTCAAGACAACAAGATATATTATAATATAATATTATATAATATAAATATAAATTTTGCACAGTCTATGAGAGTATGATTTAATTCAGTTTTCCAATAATAACAATTAGACAGACAGGTGGGTTGGTGAAGAACTATCATCTTGCAGATGAAGAACTATCCTAGACAGAGAACTGCATAGAGGAAACGGTCCAACAAGCATTACAGTCCTGTTTTCTGCTTCCAAATTATAACCATCTAACCATTTCCTCTCCAAGGATTATTTCTCTAATGTTATTCAAGTTTATGAGCTAAAATTGCCAATTTTATAACCAGAGGTCTGAAATTCTCTTCAAAGGCAAAAAGCCAGGAAATGTTTCATTTCAGCAGCCATGTGGCTGAGAATTTTATAAGTTGTCAGATTCCTTGATATTTAGTTTTGCTTGCTAATCAAACTTCCAAAGACCTAAACTACTCCCAACATTCAATGCTCACACTGCTCCTCACAATGGTGGAGAGATACCACTGCCAGCAGAACTAGAGAATGAGTAGAAAAATTAACGATCTTCAGAGAACTGCATTTGCAACTTCAACTCCTTTTCTGCAGGAAACCTCACAGAAGGGGGAAACAGACCAATGCAATCTTCAGAGGGCTTTGAATTGTCTGTTTCATCAATCCTCCAGATAATGGTTGTGTGCTGTGGAAGAGGAAGTGAGAATGACTATACTTTTTCATCTCTTCTCATGATCCTTGGGACAGAGAAATATAGATGCCATTGATTTCAGGCGGGAAAGGTGGTCCTGCTGTGCTTCTCTCACCAGCAACAATATAAATCAGCTATTTCCCATACTGTCAAGTGCTGTCCCTGCCCCATGCACATTTGAATCCATCTTAAGTAAAAAATAATATTCTGGGAATTAGAGTTTATTCAAACAAGCAGTAACTTGCAATGAAATTGCCATCATAGCATATATTATATGTCTATGAGACAGTTTTCTGTTTCTCAGATCTCCCTCCAGCCTCTTCCTTAACCTGTTACTCAGCTTTGGGCACATTGGAGCTGACCTCAGACATTGCTGTTTCAAGCACTACCTGAAAGGATGAAAGCTCTTATGACTGGTAGTCAGTCACTGAATAAGGTATCATCTCATGCAGGAAAGTGCAGCCTTGATAAGATGCTCTGTGGACTTTAGGTTCAAGACCACTGGGAGATATTAAGAGAGTGGCATTACAGTCACCTCCAGCTATGTCCACTTTCACCATGGTCCTTTAGGAGTGCCTAGGTGGTCAAAGGATGGAGGAGCAGAGGGACCACACTTTCTCCAGGCATGAAGAGTTGGCATTCAGGAGCCTGAGCCAACTGCACAGATGAATTTTGTAGCATAGCTGCTTAGACTGAAATTGACCCTACACATTATAGAGAATAACTTATTCCACCACCAAATTTAAAAAAAAAAAATTAAAAATGAAGATACAGTATAGGTTACAGTAAAGGGAAACTCAAAGATAGCTAATGCATTTGAATTGCAAAGCAGCAATCAATTAGTTTATCATTAATCAGATAATTTTGGGGTTCGTGAATAATATGAAATGAAAAGAAGAAATAACTACCAGGATAATTTTCAGGAACCATCTCTCAGCTTTATAAACTAATCCTCCTCTAATGGCCCTTTTTAATGTAATTTATAGGTTCATCATTACCCTTTTTGTATTAGTAATTATTTCTAAAATACCAAAGAACCATCTTTTTTTCAAGGTCTTTCTATGTTCCTGATTTACAGCTAGACTCATGTTGGACTCTGTCTTTCTGAGGTTTGACATTTCAAAATATTTATAGCTCTTTTACATTAATGCCTTTCTCATGAATCTGAAGGTGACCGTTATTTCTTTCATCTTGTTGTAATTAAATGGATCAACGGTAGCTTTATTATTTCCACTATTTATCTGTGCAGCATGTGAAAACATTCAGATTAGCAAGTGATATCGAATGGTATGTGAATTATAACAAACAAATATTTCCTAAAACATAGGTTAAACTTGATGCATTGGCTAAGAAATTGTTCCAAGTGAAAGCACAAAATCTTTAATATTTTATTGATCAGATCTAAACCTTCTGCCCAAAGTGGCAATTAAATTTCAATTAAACTGACTGAAAGCATCATATTAAATTTCAGCACTTTACGAGCTATCAGATAATGCTGCAGGACAAATCTTTAGTATGATCACACTCTTTTCAAATTATATTATCCTGTTCATTCACAATAAAAGTGACAGGTTTAGGTATACTTTCAATATTTCTTGAATATAAACCCTCTAATGAACACATTTTATTGCCTTTAAATCAATTATTATTGGATATTTTAATAAAGTGAATTGAGCACTTTGTTTTACACACTGCTTAGAAGTTATTATATTTTGCAGTCAGCATAGCAAAGAACAGTAACAGTATGACAGAAATATCCAAATACCTAACCTTATGCTATAAATTAAATCAGCTATTTATAATTATGAATATGCTACATTCCATTTCACAACAGCTACTGGTACAACGTGTCAGTTAATAACTGATTAAATCTTAGGACTTTGAGTCTCACTTCTTCCAGCACTGTGTTTCAATAAATGAGATAATTTCAAGATATAATCAAAATTGCAAGAAGACCCTGAAAGTGCTTTTAAAGTCTCATATGAAGACTTAGTATTTTAATGCTACCTCTACTTTTGTTCCATTGGCTCTGTGTGTGTGTTGATGTTTAGATTAGCTAAAATGCAGCTGGTGGTGGATAAATTACCACTCAGTCTCCTTTTAAGTTACACATATACACATATTTAAGCATAAATAACAACATTCACCAGATTTTTATGATGAACATGAGGCAAATCTAACGAGAGACTGAGAGTAGTCAAATTCATTTCACTTAGCAGGTGTCTGGGCATGTAGAACTGCATAGAAATCTATATTCTATATTGATGTTAAAAAGTTATTTTGTTCTTATGATGATTACCTGAAAATAATTATCTGCAGAATTAGGAGATAAATTCGCAGGTGGACTTTTACAGTCTTGTATAGTCATTATGTGAGGAATACCTATAACATCCATAAATTCTCCTCTTATGAAGATGTAGATGTCAGTGCTAAGAAAGACAGGTAACATAACTGTTTTGGGACAAGACTTCCTGTCCATTCATCATCTACTAGTAAGTGGTGTCTTATGTAGCCTCTTAATTTCTTAAATTTAATTGTCCTCTAGCTAAGGTTTCAGGAAGAACAGCATAAAAGACTAATAGAAATGCTCCTAGTAGAGTCTAGTTGCCCCTTCCTGCAAACAAGTCCATCTGCTCTAATAATGAGATGCCTTGACATTCTCTTTCCCTTTTCATGTCATGCCAGTTTTTCAAGGAGATTTCGAGAGAAATAAAAATCAATAAAGCTAAATACAGAGGGGCAGGGGGAGCACCTTCCTTTAGAGTAACATGTTTTTTGTACTTGAAGAGTAGACTTAAAATTCTGAGGCATGTCTTTTGCTGATACATAACAACACAACATTCCAGAAATTGCATTATTTTATGTGAATAAGTATGCTTTGTTTACTTCTATAAGTAAACACTTCTTTTTCATTCAGCTATCCTTCTCCCTTGGGAGCAGAGTGAAGAGTTATGTTTATAAGGAAATAGGAAAAAGAGGCTTTTGCAGAATGACAAAACTACAGAAAGCATTCCTTTGAATCTACTGCTCTTTTTTATTTTTCCATACATGTCATGACAAGAGAAGTCCTGCAGAGGGTCAAAGAGCATTTAAGTAGCTAAGTAAAGGAATTGCCCTTCAAAGCAGGTGTTCGTGCTGTCGCAGCAGGCAGGCAGAGTATTTGTTGCATCAAATGCAGTTTGCTCAGCATGTGTTCACACCTCCCTTGACCCCAACACTTCCTGGCTTTGCTACCATGAGAGTCTCATGAGAGAGAAGGTGTGTTTGAAAGGAATGTGGGTGGATCATTTCATCAATGAGATGCTTTTGAGTACACAAGCAAGTGAACAGCAGCCATTTTTTAAAACCTGGATCTTCCCCTGCCCTTGTTTAAGAAAGGTCCTTACCCAGCTCGCAGCAATGCAGCTAGCAGAGCTGCCTGCATGCAGCGAGCATGCTGCTGGAGTCACATTCCCAATGACAGTTCCCAATCCGCTTCCTAGTCTGACTAGCAGATTTGGCAGTATTTCTGAAGTCTTCATCCTCTTAAACAGCATCTTTCCTAGGAACAGATTGGGAACCATTCTGGGCATTGAAAGTGTTCACCCACCGTATCAAAGGAAGTCAATAGATCCACACAGGGCACCACTCAAAGTAGTTTGGTTAATCATCTACAGGGTAATAAGTTGGAAATAAGCCTAGGTTTGGATCACTTGTGTCTGATCTACCTGTATCTGCTGTGGTTGAAGGAATGTTTTCCTCTGATTCATCAGCCTTCTTTCAGAACAACCTGCTCCATGTGAATCAGGTGTTGGATACAGCAGGGATAGTAGTGGAGGTGAAATTGCTAGGGAAAAATCTTTTTCTCTCATGCTGCTGGAGCCTTGATAATTTTTCAAACAGCAAGATCAGACTCCACACAAGAAAAAGTTATGTAAATATTGGATAGCTTCTAAATATATTAATCCCTAGACATGGTCCTAAGAATAGTTTTAGTTGTGTTTTACTGGAGCCATTGAGTGATTTTTATAATCCGATTTTATGTGACGGCAGTGCTGCTAAGTTTATATGGTAAAATGGGGAGAGAGAGAAAGGAGGTGGGAGAGTGGATAGATGGAAAAAGCTTGCCTCAATTTGAAGGTAGTTTGCATTTTTTTCAATCCTTACAATTGGTGTGGCTTTGTTGTCCAAGCAAATCTTTTTGAATATATCTTATTAATCAACTTTTACAAAATCTTCAAATACATTTGAAACTGCCAATGAATCAGAAAAGCTGAACCAAAGCCAGCTACAATGGTATTATTCTTACTCATATCTAGTGTTATACTGGATTTTTTCATACTGCCAAGAAAAAAAAACTATTAATTTTGGTCAGCTGTACACATGTGAATTTACATTTGTTCTCCAACATTCATGAAGAAGACTGTCCTGCCATTGTGGAATGTGGAAAACAATCTATCAGGCTTTCAATAAACTGCAAAATATATATGTGGTTCAACCTATCTGAAATGAGATGCAGCACAAGCAATATGGAGAGCCCCAGAAAGGCTAGCAATAAAAGTAGATATACAGTAGCTGACATCAGATTGTTTCAAGCTTAATTCCACAAAAGTAATAAGGTCAGGAAAAGAAACGCTCAGTGATACACAGATTGATGTTATTAGATAGCAACTATGCATTGGCATGAAACAAACTCTTTTCTGTCTTGGTCTCATGGACAGATATTCAGCATAATCCCCACAGATTTATAACAACAAGAGTGGACTAAGCTTAGCAGACTGCAGTCAAGAACAGTAGTAAAACTAAGCTATACGCATATTTATTAACAACACCATTGGGTGTTATATTACTCTCGTTTTCCAAAGTGAACATAATGTATATTCCCACCAACACACACCAGGGGCTGTTGACGGACTATAGAGAGCTGTTAATTTCTGAAAAGAGGATGTTTAAAATATCTCGTATCCCAGCTTTGTTTTGTTTTCTATTGTCTACCTATAGAATGAGAGCAATGCATGCCATAACTGCTGCAAATATTTTCATTTTTAAATACTCCAAAAGAAATAGTTTTTTACTCATGAGCACATTTGGGTATCACTGAAAAGAAAAATCATCTTGTATCAACTTGTAATACTTTTCTGTTTGGCCTGACCAAAAATGACCAACAAAAATTGATGGAACAACACCTCCCATAGTTTGGCATCTCTGGAGTTTTTTGACCTTTGCTTTGCCACCAGGAGAGGTAAAGCCAGGCTGAACCAGGTGCAATCTTGCTGTTCCTGTCACTATAAGCAGGAAAACCAAATCTATTCAGCTGCTAATGGAATATCACAGCTCAGGACTTCCTAATAGTACATTCTTTAAAATTTAAAAAAGATCAACTTTGAAGGTTCAGTCCTGACTGCTTTTCTGATCACCACAGTTGAAAGTTGGTGTGATAACACTGATTTTACTTGAACTATTTATGATATTCAGATGAAAGAATACAGTCATTTCACACATAAAGGATATTTTAAGATAAGAGATACAACACTTTTGCCATAAAAAAATACATCCTTGTTTACATAAATACAACATTTGATAAAAACTTCAGTAAAAACATCTGCATTTTTCTCACATAGTTAAATGATTACTTATAAATTAACATCCTTGTTATTAACAGCTACATCTTGAAGCCATTTTTGGAGGGGGGAACACTACACTTTCCTCTATTTATATCCCATGTGTACGTCCTCTGTCATTCTGTTTCTCTTTAATCTTGTTTGAGTATACGGCTCACTCGTCCTTATTTTATTGACTCAATCACAGGCACACTGTCACTTTTTATAAAACGGTCACTGCAGAATCACATCAAGCAAATTCTTGATTCTGCAGTCAGTAATTTAGTGCCTTTATGGAATTGCAATTTCAGGGCTCACTGCTTGTTTTTCTAAAATGTACTTTAGGAATTAGTTACTCCAGCCACAAATCAGTTGAATTTATGCACAGTTGTAATACAGTTTATGGCCTCATGGTACATTGCTTCAAAAACAGCAGATGTGAAATTATGATAAATATAATGAGTGTTTTTTTGCCTGATCTACTGGAGTAGAGAAGGATCTGGAGCGTGTTTACCTATCCCATACAGTACATTTAATGTCTTAGTCAGGACTCCTGACAAAGGCTGATTAATGTCCTCATCTCTTTTATTAAAGATAAGAGTAGCACTGCAGTCAGGAGATAGAAAGCACACCATAAATCTTCGTAAAATGAGCAGTCAAATAATCACTCATCAGAAATAAAATCTACATACATTAACACTAACACTCAGCCTACCATGCACATGGCCATAAAAAAAAAAAAAGAATAAAAAAAGGAAAAAGATAGAATAGACAGATTTCCGGAAGTTTTAATTTCAACTAGTTCTTTAAGTTTAATGTTATAGTTCCCGTAACCTGGATGCAAAAGCTGGCATTTAAAAGCACATGTGAAAGGACCAGATGCCTCGTCATTACATTAAGAGCATGAAGCAGGCAACAATTAAGCGATTCACTGGAAAGACATAATGCTGATCTATGCTAGCAATTAATCACAGAATACATTAGACAATGATGGGTGACCTACAAATTTTTGACAAAATAATTTTTCATCATGTTGGCGATTTCTTAGCCTAATATGCCTGCAAGGCACAGAGTCCAAACCTGTCATTTATTCCATCTCTCCTTGACAGGCGGCAACCTGTCTTCCAGACAAAATGAACATTATCTGTGCTCACTAGACATTTAGTGCAGGGCTTAGCTTATGACTAATGATAATAGGCAGACAGAAATGTTAGAGTCTGAAATAATGTTCTCTTTGTTAAAGAAATTTCTTGAGGTAGAATTTTTTTTCCCAAAGACACATAAAGATAAAAACTGGTTTTATCTGATTTTTAATACAACTTTTAAAAACAACATTTCTTTTTCTCCAAAATAAACAGGAAAATAGCTTTTTGTCTTTTTTTTTTTTTTTTTTACTTTTATCCCATAAGAATTCAGGTTATAAATTGTTCACAGGGATATGAAGTAGAAATTTCAACAGATAAAGGATTAGTAAACAGCCTGGCTTATTAGACATTGGCTATAGTTAACTAATTTTTGTCCATTTTACATAAATTAATTAGAAGAAAATAATTCATTTTTACCTGATTAAAATGTAACCAAAGACACTACACCTTATTTTTCAACATCTTTATATGAGAACGGAGCTTAAATACAATGTGATAGAAGATATTTTAGAAATGTACAACAGTAGAAATTAATGATTTATCCACACTGAATGTTAGTCCTCATTAATATACCATCATTGTACACTTTGAGATAGCTATCTGCCGAGAGAATAAAATGTAAAGTAATTCATTACTTCTAGTCTTATGGTCCATAATATAGGACCCAAGTGCCAGGAGCAAAGGAGACAGCAAACGTACTTCAGAATGGTTTTTGTCTGTAGGGTGAAGTTTCAGAAGCAAAGTCTTGATTGAGCACTTATTCAGTTTCCATCACACAAAGACTCCAGTCATGACATTTTGTGCCGGGTTCTGTGCAAACACATGGTAAGACACAATCAACATCTCAGAGGATTTACTCAAATGAACTAATCTTTTGCACCTTAGATTCAAGTTGGGCACACATCTGGGATTTTACTAGCTTCCCACTGAAGTCTCTGGCAATCTTTATACTATAATTGGATAAAACAATCTGAAAGGACAGTTTTTTACAGCCAGTGAAATTTAAATGAAAGCAATACAGTTGGTTATAATGTCATGAGACTGATGATGAGTTTAAATAATATGTCATTGTAAACAATTCCTTCTATAAAATCTAAATTTGTGTAAAGTGTCATTGTAATTTTAACCAGAGACTCATCTTCTTAAAAAACTGTTTAGGTTATTTTATCTGATAAATTAATTTGGAAAGACACATTTATGAATCCTACAAAATATAAGTTGTGTTCACATAGAACGTCAGTATCGGGTAGAAAACAACCCTGCACAAATATATTTTGCACTAACATAATTTTTTTTATTTCAGAAGGAAAGGATGTGCAAGAGGACAAATCTTGTTCCATCCTATACATTATATTCATTATTCTGGTATTCCAAAGAGTGACATATAAGTAGTTAAGGACAAGAAGAATATTTTGGCTAATATTTTTTCTTTGGAATTGTTGTCAATTTTGTCCTGGTTGGCAATTTAGATTGTTGTTCAAATGGCAAAGATTATATTAATTACGTGATGTCTGAAAATTCAGTGAATCAAGTGAGTTTCTTTTCCTACTTTTAAATCAAATTATAGAGGAAGCATGTACAAGGTAACTCTCTATCTTGTGGGGGAAAAAAAGGAGGGAAAACTTTTCTGTATTTCAAAACACATATTTCAAAATATGCTGACTTAAACAGAATGAGCATATTATACTTTTGTCTTTTAAAAATGCCAAGTATTTCCAGTTGAAGTATGAAGGTATGCTGACTGTGAAAACTTATACTCAAATGTCTATCTAATCTTTGGAAAACAAGCAACTTTAGCCTTTAGTGGCTTCAAATCCCTCATATTTTCTCAGCATCTATTTCATGTCTTCAAATACTATTATGAAAAAATTATCACATACTCTTTTTTCCATTACACAATCTAGCATAATTTGTTTATATTGATTCATCAGTAGCTCTACAAGAAACAGAAGAGAATATCCAAAAAGTACCTCAAAGTCATTGCAATATTTATAGTTTATCTTTTTCATCACTATGAATCCAGTGAGACATTTTCTTTTTGTTAATGCAAAGTTGATCCAAATTGTCATCTGTCTTATGACAGGAAACAACAAGGGAATCCTTGTTGAGTATCCCTATCTAACAAGCTGAATCCAAAATCTTCATTGGAGTCTGTCATTAAGGAACTGTCTTTTGTAAAGCTGACCTCACAGCCTTTGTCAATGCTGGTGAATCCATCTTGTGAGCTGATTAGTTAATTTTGCAGTTCTCCCAAAACATACTGATATTTTATGTCATTATGATTCTTTAAATTTACTCTAGGGGAAAGGAAGAGGGGACCCTTGTTCAAATACAAATTTTATTGACATACTCATGTAAAAGTCAGAAAATACTGACAAATTTTATCCACAGCTGCCATAAATAAATAATAGTTCAAATATCTATGTTCAGATATCTATGCCATTGTAAGTACTAAATCTACTCACTAAAGCAATACAGAAGTATATTGTTTAAAGAAATTGAGTGATCACTTTTAAATTATAAGACTAAGCCATATTTAGCCAAATAAAAAGTACCTTCGAGAATTCATCTCTTTGAGTGGGAACCTATGATGCAAGGCTTTAGAGATAGTCGTTTCCAAGCAAAGGGCTAAATTTTGACCTTGTAGGAGTCAGTATAGAAATGGCTTTGGTTTTTTGTGTGGGAGGGATTTGGTTTTTTTCATGATAATTTTAAACATCCTACTTTCTTTTGCAGGAATTATAAAAATTTCCAGAAGCTTTTTTGTCTCTTTTCACTATCATCATTTTGAAAGGCAAAATCATTACTTGATTCTGAATTTCCTGAATTTACTTCTGCTTTAAAGTCAAAATTTTCCTGACTTTTATGGAGCTAAAATCTAAACCTTTTAATGCAGAATAAAGTTATAGCTCCCTCTGAAAAGTCTGTTGAACTTCAGGAAAATGAAGTTTAGCCATGAAGATTAATATGGTGTTTCTAGAATCTGCTCTAGAGTTCTAGAGTCAGCTCTTCTTCGGTAGCCTTCTATCCATTTATGCATCTATCTGTCTGTTTCTCTCATCCATAATGCTCAAGACTTATAGATCATAGTTGGAAGTGTCTCATCCAGACACCTCTTCATGCCCTTTCAGTTATCACTTGGACACCAAAGAGCAATTCCACTTCTTGGTCTCTGGATGACAGCCCAAAGGCAGCATGCTTGGCGGTTTGCAATGACAATTATAGTTATTGATATGATTCCATAAGTATCTTAATATGATTCCATAATGCCTACTTCACTGGCTTCCATGCACTATGAATGCTTAAAGTGATCCACTACCTGAACTGCCGCAAAAGCTCAGTGTATTCTGGATATGTGCTTTCAGGCCAATCATAACGTGAATGGTCAAGTTTCTGATGCCATTCACCTAAGAATGGTAGCTTTTGAAGGTTAATGTGGGTTCATTTCTCATAGAATTACACAAATTTCTTTGAGATAAGAAGTGGTGATACAATCTTACCACCTTTGTGTATTATGTTTATCTGAAAATGAAGTAAAAAATCTTAACTAAATAATAATTTTGAACACAGATGGCAAGAAACAAAAACTAATTTGCTATCACTTTTCCTGATTTTACATCAACACAAAGTAAATGCAACTTTTATTCAAATGAGCAAAATAACCTTTACTCTTCTTAATTACTCCACAGAGATAGAATTTTAAGTACTTGGGAATTTTCAGAAAATTAAAGTAGTTTGTCAGTAACTGATGGTAATGTTACAAGCCTCATTCTCAGTTTGCCAAGATTGTTGTAGGAAATAAATAGTATCTATCCTGAATATTAAACCATATAGCCTGGTCCCTGTTTAAGTTCTTCTGGTTGAAATTTGTGAGAAGAATTGAAAGGTGTTTAGCAAAAAAAGTTAAAGCATACTGAATTTCAGTGGGATTTTGATACTTCATTCAATCTCTGACAGTATCATCCCATAGATCAAAACTGATGTTGAAGGTCTAGCTAGAACCCAGGAAGCCACTGTAGCTCAGAGAAAATTAGGCAAGGAGTTGCTCTCAGAGCTATTCCAGGTGGAAGCTATGATCTTTTGTGGGATGCTATTTTAAATTAAGATAAAGACCAGCTTGATGCACATTATAGAAACCAGTAAAAGCACAGAGTAAGCAACCATATACCATACCAGAAAGAAATGGATGTCATTGATCAGATAAAGTAAACAGAAAGAAATAAAGAAGAACCTGGACAAGGATATTTGACTATGGATCAGCTACCAAGAATCCAACAATTCTGACAATTCTGTCACCATGTGAACTGACAAACAAATGATTATTCTCATTATAAAATTGCTATTACTTTCTTATTTGGTTGATCTTATCTCAGTCTTTTTCTACGGATGCCAGCCAGCTCTTATTCATGCCTTCACCCTTTACCAGAGCTGCTTGCACTTTCAGTAGCCCTAGCAAGATCAGGGACTTGTTAACATGGGGTCATCACCAGGCTGAAATTTCAGCTCTTTGTGCTTCCTAGCAAGAGGGTAAACAAAATGAGAGCCCTTGGAAGTCTATATGATAAGTCTTGGGGGGGGGGAATTAAATTTCTTCATCAGGCTCCAATACATGCTCCAACATATACTCAGTGAGAAAGAAATGAAGTCACAGACACTATTTCCGTGAGATGTCTAAAAATGAAAGGAAAAAAACCTCATGACTGATGTGTAAAAAGCAGATGAGAGATCTAACAGATCTGCATGGATGCACCCAAAGTCCCACTATTGCTACCATCATTATATGGCTTTTTGGAGTAGTTACTCTCAAAAGGAAGTAGAAGAAGGTGTTTTTACAAATTGGAAAATATGTAGGGTAGCACTGTTTGGATTATCATAATTTGTATATTGTTGGAAGAAAAATCGCATACTTTTTATGAAGGAAGGCTTTGTTAATTCAGTGATTTCACAAGTATCTTGATTTATCATATTTTCTTCCTTTTCTCTTATATTTGAAAGATGAAAACAATATAGATGAAAACATAAGGATTATTTAAGGGACCTGAGAGAGTTCTGTGAAGAACAATGTAAATGCTGAATGTGTAAAACCAGGCAGAGTCTAGAAGCCTATTCAGAGTGTATGCAAGGATTATATGTGCTTGTTATCATACTGGTGGAAGAGCAAATCAAGGACATCTTGTAGACTACAAAATAGCTGCAATGGCTGTGGGCCAATCATGTCATAAACATGAACCTATAGAACCTGAACTGTCATTTATTTTATGTCAGTTCAAGTTCTTAACTTATTTATTTTCCAGACACAACTACAATGGAAACAATGAAAGGAAGACTCAACTAGCAGAGGTCTCACCTCTATTTTGTATAATTTGCTGCTTAAAAGCTTACAGAGTAAAACATGTAAATATATGCAGACCTGAGAGTAAGACCTCAGTAAGGAAATTACAGAGTATAGCTGAGGAAACTATGGGCCGTAAACAAGAAAAGCACTATGGCTACTAAGCACCTAGAAACCCGCTATAAATTGTTGCAAGGTTCTGCTTCAGTAGATTTAATATTCTGGGGGAGGCTGGCTTTTGGCTACATGCAGCGGAGAATTTAGTGGGGCAGGAGATCACAAGGATTCTTCTTGTACCCAGCCCTGCTGCAGCTTTTGGTACTATGAACGGGGGAAACTGTCAGAGGCATTACTCAGTCCTATTGTGCATATTGTCCTTTAGAACAGCACAGCTTGAGGAGAGAGGTACTGGAAATCTAATAATGATGCCACTGCTTGTACTATTCCTGCTTCAGTTTTTCCGGTGCTGAAAAATTTCAGATAAGACAAGTAATATTTTCAAGTCAGATCCTCTGTTGATGTAAATTAGCCCAGGTCCACTGGAGTCAATTAAGGTACCTCAATTTTAAACTCTTTCTCCTTTAGCTTGGAGGTGTTTACCCACAAGTTACTTTTGAGGTTCTGAATATTTTAATTAAATTTTTTTGTTAGTTCTTCTCATTAAAAGAGTCTAGACCAGGAAAGAATTTTGCATGTTGTGTGTCTGTTAGAGATTTTTAGCTGTTTTCTGAAGCATAGACAATTGAAGGCAAAGAACCTTAAATTTCAAACTAAACATATAGGATAAAAGTAGAGAAGTACAGGGTTGGATGTTTGAATGAGGTTGGAACCTATTCAAACATCCACATAAAGTAGCCGGATTTTCAAATGCCCAGAGAAGCCATGGGGAGGGAAACACTCTTAAAATTCATGACTTATTTCAATGAAATTTGAAATCAGAGAAATTAAGAAAGTTCTCTCTAGTCTAGATCTGGAGAGAAACAGGAATAAATTCCTCTCCACATGCAATGTTGGCAATTTTCTAGAATAATTCTTTGTTACTGAGCTCCATTACAATTCCCCTTAGCACAACTTCATTTTCCCTGAGCCAAGATGATGAAAGGCTGATTAATCCTTTGCAGCTGACTCAGCATTCCCCTGAGGCACACCCCTATTTAGAGCAGAAGAAGCTGTGGTCCTTTCTTTGGCCAGAAAGATATAATTCTTTTCTTTCCAGTCTTTGGCCAGATCTGTATGTCTTCTTATGCTCCCTTCCATTTATTTCATCAGAGGAAATTATGAATACTTTTAATTCAGAAGGAGAAGGGAAGTTTCCAATAAACATGTTCCATCTACCAGAGGCGTACTATGCTGAACCTTAAGAAGAAATACCCTCCAATATGCATAGCACCTTTCCTAGCAAAACACAGGAGAACCTGGACCCTCCCAGATCAGAACAGCAAGTAGCAGGATGGTACATTTATGCTAAATTTTCATTTGTATTTAATTTTGAAAGTTGCCAACCTTTCCAAAATACAACAAAAGTAATCCTTCAACTGTGACTTGTAAGCAGGTTTAATGATATCTACTGACAATCTGAGACAGTAGCTACGGGAAAGGTGTGAAATGCCATACCAATCACAACAGGATGTTAAATCTACAATCTAATGATACTTTAGAAGTCAACCAGATTATTTGATTACTGCTTAAAGGAAAACACAATAGTTTATCTTATGAAGATACACACAATTAATAATTATAACTTGCTATGATAAGCAAGCTCAGTGTGGGAGGATACAATGCACTTCACTTTTCCAGCAGTAAGATTCCTGATATTTACCTGACCCATTTTTCCCCAATTTTGATTTTAGAATATTGGGTTAAAACTTTGTCGGTTCAAACTGACACCAAAACTGACTGACTATGGGAATCTCCCATCACAACCAAAACCTGCTGAAAAATCTGTTGAAGAAAAAGTAAAAACAGCCACTACCTAGTCAGTCCAGTGATCACTCTGTAAGTTTTTAAGCAGCAAATTATACAAAATAGAGGTGAGACCTCTGCTAGTTAAGTCTTCCTTTTATTGTTTCCATTGTGATGCGATGGCCAAAGTACTCTGAAGAAAGAGATAGATACCTTGCACATGTACATGCTTATCTCTCCTATTTGCATCTTCGAAAACGAAGAAAGAAATAAAGAAGAACCATGTGAAGAGTGAGTATTGCAATATGCAATATGCAATATGCAGTCAAATGAAGGTCTCACTGTCTAGGCCATCAGTCCACAAGTACCATAGAAAATTCCCCTCTAACTAAAAGACATAATCAATCTAAAGGAAAGGCTGCTTTGGAAGATTTCTTTTACAAGGGAACAGATTTGCCTATCATTTTCACTTCTTTTGTTTGTTTGTTTGTTTTTTATTTTTTGGGTTTTTTTTGTTTGTGTTCTGGTTTTTTTTGTTTGTGTTTCAAACGGCATATAGCCAACTACAAAAAATGCTGATATGACAGTTCTGGACTAGAATTATGGAAATCCAGCCTAGCCTGCCCCCCATGCCTTAGGGTAGCAAGAACAGAAGTAGCACTACCCCCCAGAAATAAATCCATGTGGGGAATTTTTCATGGAAATAGTGGTATGGGCCACTAGCTGGTAACATTGGGAACGGCTCTACCAAGGTTTCAGCTTTCCTTGCTACCACCAGGTCCATTGTAGACACTCCTTTGCAGGGTTTCTTCCCACTTATAAAACAGTGCCTCTGGTTTCCATCTTAAGTGACACAGCATTCTTTAAATATATACTGCATAAAGGTAAGGCATAATGAGTAAACCATACAATTGGGCTCACAACTACTTGAAAGCAACAAGGTATGACCAAATGAGGGGAAGACAAGTTAGTTCGATAACATCGTTAGCCATCCTGAGGAATTTTATCAATAATATTCAGTCAAAATTCTATTAATAGTGTAGGATACTGAAAATTCCTGTGCTTTTTACTGAAGGAAGTTATGAGGTTATAAACTGTCCTCTTAGGAGTGACTTTTGTTCTACAGGTGTTCTACAATGTTACAAGCAATAAAAATTGCTTTTGTTTTCTTTACAAAAATGGAGTGTGCCCAAAGAAATCAGCTTTGATTAATTTATTTCTTTTTAAATGGATTCTCAAACAAAATTTTGCAGAAAAGACATAATCTTTTCCTAAGGGGTCTAGATTCTCAGTGGCACAAAAGGCAAACCAATCAGACATTATGCAAGGCCTACAATTACAGGATGTGTCCTAACAAAATTCTGCAAATAATACCACACATTACATTGGACTCCTGCATATCTGAAATCCACTCTTACCCAAACCACCTACCTACTGTAATCACAGCATTGTACATTGAGTGGGTGCACAGCATTCAGCCTGCTGAGATCTATTTTATGGCTCCCAGTGGATACCAAATATCAGACTGGTAGATTATTATATCTGTGTTCTCCTACCTGTCACAGTGAATAAGTGATTTAATATATAGCTGTAGGATTAAGGCTTGATTTGTTTTCTTAGGAAAGGAAAAAGCAGCACATCTTACTAAACTTTTATTCATTTCCCAGTCCTGACATCAGAACTATTTGCCTTTTCCAAAAATTTTTTACATATCCTTAGTGATCTATTCACAAGAATCAAAAATATTTTTCATTAATATAAATTAATTAAATCACCAGTCGTGATTTCTGCAGTGTATCTCAGATTGGATTGCATTGGGACTTTTTGGTTTTTGGCACATATGTATGATGATGTTAACAGAATGCTCCTATTGAATCAGCAAACTCTTGAATATGAGAAAAACTAGAATTCTTAAGGCAATGCATAAGGTGATGCTCATTCAACTTTCTTGGGTAGATAAAGGCTTTGATAACAGGATGTCACCATATTTTTTCCCATCAGTCCTCTGTCTAATTCCAGGCATAGGATGGTCAGATGCTCAATGAGCAGTGATCCAATACAGTTTTTATCTTTATTGTTCCACGGGTAGATTCAGATCTAGATATGAAGACAGAATTATTAATTTCCTTGTGAGTTTTTCTATAACTCTATCTGCATCGTCACAAATATTTACTATTTTACTTCTACAAAACCTCTGCAAAATGACAATACATTTCCATATGATTTGTTTTGTAACATATAGAGAAATGAAGCACAGAGATTAAAGAAAAAAAAAATTCATTACACTGGATGCCCAATTTGAGATGTTTGCCCAACTTAATGTTTTGGAATGTATGGCATGAAGCACCCCTTCATGCTGTCAGAATTGCTGCTTTGTTTCACTTATCTTGCAGCACTTTTGCCAGTCCAGCACCAGAGTTCTGGACCAAATCTCACAAAATGAGAAAAACACAAGTAGCCAGCTATTTAATATCTGAGTGAATTGATACAGTCAATATCCTGGATCTGAAGAATCCAGGACAGACAAAAAAAGAACTATATTATTTGGATGAGTTGCCTTGTTTTTAAAATAATGTTTTTTTCCTTAGCATTTTGCTGTGTCATTCACCAAACAACCTATATAGTCAAAGAACCATTCTGAAGAAGAAAGTATCCTTAATAACGTAAAGCTCAACCTCCCTAGAGTAGGACACACTATCTGACACACTAAATTTCTCTGATTCTTTAGAGTCCGTCAAGAAGCGTAGGGAACAGCCAAGATTTTCTACTTCATGATTTTTTCATAATATATGAAGAACTGCCTTTAGGGCATCTTTAGGATATCCTTACCTTTTGGACATCTAAACTTGTCCCTTCTTAGGGAGTCAAGCATGCTAGTACATTGCATGAGACGCAATGCCATGGAAACATAGTGGGAAAACATACCTTTAATAGCTGTATCATAAAAGTTTATTTGGTCAACGAAGATTGCACACCTAGTCATGAGCAATTCCTAACTTTTTGAGTGCCTGGCTTTACAAGGCTAATTTTTATATGTTTTGTAAGGCAATACAAAAACTTTTTTTTTTTTTGGTATATGGCATCATACTGACACCAACACTGATTTTCAACAACAAAATCAGCTTTTAACCTATTCATCTGTCTCATCATCTACCAGTGCAATGGTGAGGCCATGACCCATCACTGAGGAGAGTTTCTCTGTGATTCTCTGAAACTCTTCTGCACTAGTAAGTGCTCTGACAAATACTCTGATTATTGTTGAACAAATGTTCTCTGAGAACAGAAGTCTGGTAAGGCTCAAGAATTCTGGATTAATTTTTGCAGGACAAGTGCTTTAAGGCTTAGACCTTTCTGCCTATCTACCAAGCCAAATCTCCAATTTGGGCTGCATTTTCTCTTGTTTGTCGGTGTGCCAGACCTTTGTGTTCCCCTTCTTCATCATCTCAGTATTGTCACCCTAGAGCCATCACCTTCAGATGCCTGGCTTTCAGTTTTACATATTTTATTCCAGTTCATCCTGTTTACATACAAACACCTTTCCTCTCATATTCTGCAGTCATATTTCAAGTTATTGTTCCCCTGATTCTCAACTAAATGCAGGTTATTTTTTAAAATGTGGTGGAATAAGTTTCTCTCAAATTGAGAAGCAACCAAGCTGGTCTTGCAAATCTTCAGGGCAGGGTGGAGTGAACCTGAAAGAGACAATTCTTCAAGGAAAAGTTTATACCAATGCAATAGTGTTTTGACACAGTTCTAAGCAACTGAAAACATGGTAGTCTAAAGGGAAGCATCAAACTAACTTGGCTGCAGGTAGTAGTGCTGACTCTACTTACGATAAATCCCTGTCCCTTTCACAAAAATATCCGGGCCTGGAAATGTTACTTTTCCATTTATGAATAGATTGGTTAGTCTTTTCTGATCCTGCTTTTTTGTTTCATCTGGCACCAAAGGAGCAGAAAGTAGGCAAACCTCCCCAGATGTGAATATCTTCAGAGTGGGCTGATATAGTGTCAGAACATTGCAAATGAAGAAGGTGTCATGGTTGCAGCTCTGGCGCTCATTGGCTATTGAAAAATTCTCCCTCCAGAGCCACTATCAACCATTGTAGGGGAAAACAAAACAAAAAACCACAGCTTTGACAAACAAATGCCAAAGGTGGAGCTCCTGGTCAAAAGGAGTGCAGTTCTACAATTTATGTAGAGTTTTGAATCCAAATTTACTGTGTATTGAATATTTTTGGTTGTACAAAACATGAGACAAAACTGAAACATGTCAGGAGAAATAACTTCAGTTTGTTCTAATCCCTAATACATTCACAAGCATGAACAGACTAGACATAGTCCTGGCTGTGCTTCTCCATTCAAGTCCTCCACACCAATCTTGCATTGCCTTGTAGCAACTTTACATGGCAAATATAGGGAAGCCAAACTGACCTTTCTAAATGTCCTAAGTTTACAATATGAGAATGGTATCCGAGAACTAAAGTGAAGTCATTTGATAGACCATGGTATCTACACCAGCAGAAGAGTTTGCACAGCTGATCAGTAACAATGTTTGTGCTGGAAGATGCACACATTATAAGTTCTACTAGCAAAATTTGAATCAAACTCTCTAAAAGGGTCTGAAAATATTTCATCTGTGCTGTTTTATCAACATTGGCATCTACCATTGCCACTTCTCCAATAGTTTCTTTAGGTGGTTTCTCTTTGTGTGAGAAGGTCTTCCCCTTTGATATATCTGTCGCATGAAGTAGTTTTACTGTACCAGTTCTTCCTTTCAAATCTGAGCTTGTTGACTAATGATCTGAGTTTGCCTCTGCCATCATTCATCTGTGCAATCATGTCATTTAATTCTGGAAGGCCTTTACGTATACACTTAGCATGAAAGGAATCTTCTAAGTTCTTGAACTGTACAGTCAATTGCAGCAATGTGGTTATCATTGATAGTAATACTTTGACCCCTCTTGCATGCCAGATTAAGAGTTAATGCCATCTACTGATCCTTTACCTATTTGGTACAGCCTGTCATGATCTCTAAACCATAGCATATACAAAGCATAATAAATACATTTTCCTGAAGTTAGGTAAAGCGCTGTGAAATAAGAAATAAGAAATGCAAATAACAGAATGTGGGATATGAATTTTTTTAGCAATACATATGACATCAACAGTCACATCACTGTGAGAGAAGTGAGGAAATGTGAGAGGAAATGTGGTATATAACAGCAACAGAAAACTAACATTAAAAGCCTAAGGAAATGCAACTTTTAAACCATCTAATTGTTTATTTCTAGCCATGAAATAATAACTTAACCAGTGATCTAAGGAAAATGGAAAGGGGTTTATAATTAGATTAACATATGGTGTTAGTTAATATCATGATTATATTAATATAATGAATAAACATTAATAAAAACTGATAAGCAGATCCCCACAGCGAATATTTGATTTTAAATTTTCCTTTTTCTTTGTCTTAAAAAGGTAGAGAAAAGAAAACCCTTTTATGTGGTTCTTCTACTCCATCATTATTTTACATTTATGCAAAATATCTCAGTGGTCACGTTTTTCATGGTCTATATGTCTTGACTTTCTAAATCAAACTTAACTTGCTAAATAAACTGGAATATACAATTAAAAATAACAGCCAGAATATAGGGAAACCTGTAAATGTCAGGAAAGTCAAAGGCATTCTTCCAGCCTCTGGTGTTTGGGTTCTCACAAAAAGGAGAACTGTTCAGGAGAACTGAACCTCTATTCAGGATATAAAGATATATCTGTATTAAAGGACAAATCTTTACATTTCTTCTTGAGTCCACCCCTATTAAATCCTGCATGAATTTAAATGCTGAAAATGTTCATTCTGCCACTAAAGGAAACACCTTGAAACCAGCATTATTTTTTACTCTTTAGGTCTAAGTAAGAACAATGCAAATAAATATCTCTATATTGTTTTCCAATCTCTTCCAATTTATTTGTATTTAATATTTTTAAATAATAATCTGTATGCATATCGGGGGGGGTGTTGTTGTTTGGGGTTTTTTTTCATGGGGTAGCCATTGTTTTTGCTTTGTGCATACATGGATAACGTGAGCACCTTTGGGACCACCTGTGGGTCCATCTCTGGATTTACACTGGGTGTTGCACCCCCAGATAAATCTGAGGGCAGCAATTTTACCTGGCCAAATGCTGCAATCCCATAATTCTGCCCACCAAATTTGTACCATGGAGCCTGGAGGTCCACTGGAACAGAGGAGTCCATTGCCGAGTCCTCACCCTAAACCAAAGACAGGTCAGACAGAATCAGGCTCAGATCTTGCAAGATCTTGAAATTGGGTAAATTTCAAATGCTAAATTCTAAATGCTACACTTTTTGCCAAATTAACACCTATTTCCAACCACAAACAGACCCAGGATGACTGAATCCTCTGTAAATATGCATCCACATGTGGGTCAAGAAGTGCAGTTTCTCAATTTGTGTGGAAGAGAGGTTCTTTCAGGCAAAAAAAGAACATTGGTGTTTTTAAGATGTGCATTGTATGGGTGTCTGACAGAAGTTCTTAACTCAAGAGATATATGGAACTTGAAACGCTCACTGGCATAAAGTAGACCACTGGATTTTAATTTTTTTTAGTGTGTGTAGAGCTCAATTTCTTGTGTTATTTAAAGTTATTTAAAACAGTGGTTCTGTTTGTGATATATACATTGAGCCTAAGACACAGCTCTTGATACGAAAAAGTGGCAGAAACAAACTTCTTAACACCAATTTGTAGGTGTTAAAAAGGGCATTCTTTATTAAGCATGCTGGATATTCAGAGGATAGCTCCTCTAATTGAACATGCCAAATGACAGATAGACAGATAGACAGCTTTTTAATACACATGCTGTTTATATAATCATTAGATACTCTCTTACTTAAAACGTATTAATTATATTGCTTCATGTAGTCATATCCTTATTGCAAGTCCTTTTTATGCTGGATATTCAGAGCTTCTTCGTCTTGACCTCAGCTCTTGAGCAGGCACAGTGTTATAGTGTTTCACCCCCAAGAACTGTAACGTTTGTTCTTTATCTTAATTTGGGTGCACAGAGCTTACTTTACATCCTGGTTTTTGAGTTACATCCCTCATCTACTTTTCTAGTACTCCTCTAAGATTATATTGTTCTTTATTTGGGCTTTCTGGGATACTGTGAGTAAAGTTTCTATTTCTCCTATGACTATTAAGGAATGAAGCTGGACAATTGGAAAGACATATATGGGACCATATAAATTTTCCTTTATTGTAATAAAATACTCAAACAGAGTCAGATAACATTTTCCAGACATAGATGCTTGTTCAAGGCAAGGTACGTTCTAAAAAACTTAATACTGATGCTATGATGCTAGGGAAAATCTATCTCTTAGGAAATATTAAGGACATTTGAATTAATTCTGTCACCTTTTACAATACTTTTCACATAGTTACTTTTGTGAAGTACGTACACATAGTGTAGGTATTTATTTGTGCTTTAGGTGCCCTACTTTATTCCATCTGCCTTTCCAGAAAGACAAGTCTTCTATAAATCCGGTGCCATATCTGCCAATCCCACAGGGATGATATAAAAAGGCACTAGCAACCTGTGCTTAGGTAACAACATCCTTCTCTATCAGTCTTGTATTGAATGTCTTGTTTACTCTTCCTTTGGGCAAGGTATGTTTCTATGCATCATTCTGTAGGACAATATACTAAGAAGGAAAATCACTCTCACAATGTTGCATGCAAATGGGAGTCTCTTTTGGCAGTACACATCCTTAAAAGATTGTAAAGCCAAANAGGCAGGGAAGGGGGAGGAAATACTATTTTATTGTGCTCTTCGCAAAGTTTTTTTCAGTAGTCTGAAAAATAGCATTTATTAACTTCTGAGTAGATCCTGACTTACAACTTCTGTGACATACCTATGCTGAGCTTGTTCTGGCTTAGTCCTTGCTTTATTGAACCAACTTTGAACATCACAAATTGTTTTCAGATTAGCTGTTTAAGGCTAATTCCAACAGGCTGTCTTCCCTATTACTGCTCTTCACTGGAACTGTGCTTCCTGGACCTTCAGGGTCTCTTATTCTTTGCTGTCTTCCTCCTACTTCTTCTCCTCCTCCTCCAGAGATGTGCATCCTGTTGAGCAGTAGCAATAGTCTGTAGCCCTGCTTTGATGTTCCTTGTCTTCATTCTGGCAATTGCTTGATATTTATAAGTCAGCAAAATCTTTGCTGCGGAAGTCATATTATCACAGTGTCCTGGCCAGGTTATAGGTATATTTTTTTATTTAGTTACTTGTTTGGTTTCAAAGTACAGGTAATACTTTTTCATGTCAACCGTATACAGTCAAGCCAACTTTGATGGGCAATGAATCAAGACATTTGAGGCTGAGGTGAGAAATTTGTAGTCTTCTGAGAGAGAAGATGAACACCCTCTTTTTAAGTATCACTCCCAAAGTAGCTTATGATCTGCTGCAGTCTCCCTCAGGTTCAATATTTATTAAAATTAGTAGTTTATGCCTATGTAAGGCATGTAAGGACATAAAGAGTCTACTTACTGCTGAGATAACATTAAGTAAGTTAGACACTTTAATGAATTTAGACTAACTTAGGTTAGATATCCTAGTCACCACATAGTTATCCCCACCTCTAATGTGTCAGGGTTATGAACAGTCCCATCCTAGCCATATAACAAAGATCTGTAAATATTGACTCCAGTTTTTCTCATGAATCTCACAAAAATGAATGAAATAATTTCTTTACAGGGCATATGACCATCCACCTCTCCCTTGAAAACCTTTCTGAAAGCTTGATTTTGCAAGATGCAAAATATCTACCCCTTATTCAGAAAAATGGTTTCAGTAAAGATTTAAAATTGAACATACAACTGCAGCTAGTAAGAGCCATTTTTACTTTCATCTTCTTAAGCATAGATGTAAGCCTTTTGGTAAGTTGTACAGGAAATCTCAGCAGTTTATAAGAATGACTAAGTATGACTAAGAATCATGAGTTAAGTTGAAAGAGTGACATATCAGGACCCTGTCTATTAGAATGCACTCCAGGTCTTCTTCCATTCTTTTTCACCTAGGCAAACATATCCTACTAGTTCCTTCTGTCGTCCCCACTACAGGTTTCCTAAACAAAAAAACATTCTTACCTATTTTGCTTTATTTAAAATACTCCAATAGCTGTTCTCCACGTCTCCTGACTATTCAATGCAAGTGAAAACCGTAAAATGAAGTTGAGTAATTCTGGCACCCAAAGAAAGTGCAAGAAGACACTTTTGAACAGCCAGACAACACAAAAGCACTGCTATATTATACTCTTTGTCATTCCAATTTTAACAATAACAATAAGTATATTAATCACCAGCACCACTGAAGTTTTGTGTGCAATTAGCATTTCAACACCCTCTCCCTTTGCTGGGGCGGAGCAGTTTGCCTCCATTGTGAGCTGCTTTTAATTGTGGTGCAAGAATGGACTGATCTATGATTGCATTTTGGAAACTGGTGGCAGTTCGGTTGTTAGAGGAGATCTCAAGTTTCTTTGTTTGTTTGTTTGTTTATTTTTTCCTGTACTTGTGCTTCTGCTGTGTTAACTCACGGAAATTGCTTAGGGACAGATTTAAATCAAAACAGACAGTTTCCATTTTTGCTCTGTAACTAGTAAGGTTTGTTTAAGAGGCACTGCTGCTGGAACATAAGGCATGTCTGGAATGTTTGTTTACTTGCTGTTTTGAGCATGTGCCCTTTTGTTAGGAAACAGGGCTTTCCACAGTGCAAATCTTCAGTGCCAGTGGCTGAGCCTCTTTAAATAATTAAAATAATAGTGGATTGAGATGGGTTATTCTAATTTTTTAAATAAAGATGTCCGCGTGCTATTTAATGCAGTGGCTTCAGATATTAACCTGAGGCTTTACTGGTCTTTTAAAGACCTCCACAAATTATACAAGCACATGCATGTAAATGGTTCCTAGGATTATGCCTCAGCAACTTGAAAATGTTTGTATTTCTTCTGTGTTGGGTATATTTTGCTTACCCAAGCAGACAAGTCCTTCCTGGTTAATCCTACCCAGTTCTGTGACTTGCCCATCCCATGGGGATTTGGTGTGTGGAGGTTATTTGTTCTATTAATCAGGAGGTTCCTAAATTCTAATCCTTGGTAAAGCACTGGATTGCCATCTGACCTTGGCAAGTCACTTGACCTCCTTTTGCCTCAGTCAATCCAGCTGGAAAATTGGGTAAAAAGCAGGACTTTACTGGAAAACAGATGCTGCATCTGAGATGAGATTCCTTTTGCAAATAATAAAGCAACCAGAGTGAAACTAAAAAGGGCACTTCTGCAGAAAGCAACTTTATGGACTTTACTGATCTTTGTTACATTTTAAATTTGGTAAGATCATCAAAATGCCTTGTTTGACACAGTATATACTGGTGGCTGAATGACTGATGCAAGGGGGTTTGTTTGACTCAAAAGACCACATAGCTTTCTTCATTTAGCAATTTACACTGGCTTTTTCTTGATGTAGGAGGAATAAGGTAATGAAGGGACTAGACATGGATATCATATCTGACTGAGAGAGCAACATGCCACGGGCCATATTCTCTAGCCTACTCTGCTCTGCTTCACTGTTCCTATGGGGGGAAAATAGAAAGAAGCAGCAGTCAGTACTTGTGTCCTATTTGGGGAAGCAAAAATTTATTTTCTAAAATGTTCACCCTTGGATCAAAGGGAAAGTCTGTTCACCTAAATTCTTCTGCTACTCTACTCATTTTTTATTCTAAATGACTGCTAATCAGTATACTAATGATGTAATTGGTGATATATACACAAATACACCATATTTAACTGGTGACTAGGATGTCTAATGTCCTTGTTACAAATCTAACAGAATCCTGACATTTTATATAGAAAATCAAATATGGCTCAATACAAAATCTTTCACTTGAAAGTGTTACAAATGACCAACAGAGACTAACATGATGGCATGGCTGGAAATGGGATCCCAAGAGAGGATAGAGATAATAGAAAATGAGAAGTCGTGATGAACTAATCATTTGTTCCTACATAGACTTAATACATTGTAAGAAACTTGAAAGAAAGTTCATTTTTGTGCATTATGACAATTACTATTCTCTTGTTTACTGTTAAAAAATCATTAAGCACTTTACAGCTCAGGCTTTACTGGTCTTTTAAAGACCTCCACAAATTATACAAGCACACGTGTGTAAATGCTTCCTAAGATTATGCCTCAGCAACATGAAAATGTTTGTATTTCTTTTGTGTTGGGTATATTTTGCTTACCCAAGCAGACAAGTCCTTCCTGGTTAATCCTACCCAGTTCTGTGACTTGCCCAAGAACTCATGGAGTTCAGCATTGTTATCAATAATTTTTTTAAGTCATGTTACTTATTTAAATTACTAAATAAGTGTTAGAGCTTGCACATAGGATGTCAAGTTCTGGGTAAGTTTTTTGTATCATTAAAATAATTTAAATATGACATAGAGAGTGGAATTCAAATGATGGAGGCTCACCTGAAATGAAATTAGAATAAAAGGGTAACAGACTTTGAAAAGCAGAACTATCAAATTTCGCAAAAGTAACTGATCAGGAATTAATTCTCTTAGGTAAAGGGAGAAAACAGCAGTTAAAGGAGACAATCATTTTCATACTTTGGGATTGTGTGGGGGAGGTTGTTTTCTTTTCTACAGTTCTTTTATTAGTCTTTTATTCTTGGTGGCAAAGGTTCATATTTCTTCTCACTAATTCTATCTGACAATAAGTTGGCAACTTCCTTGCAAAAATATGTTAGTGATGTTTTAGGTCGGCCTCACCCTTAGGGAGATAAGGGGCATGGTAAGAGTCTTTGTTTCTTGTCATATTAAGTATAGAGAGGTATTTTTATTTTGTTTCCATAAGCAAGAATTTCTATTTATTGCACAGCACAGAGTACTCAAAATACACTGTGATTGAGTTCAGATCACTTTTCCATGTAGCAGGTAACCTTTAACTGGTAAATGAGCATTATGATAAGTCTTTGAATGGCATCTCCCATATCATCTTCCCAGAAAGCCCCACTGAATAAGCACCAATAAAGAATACTTCTATCACCTGTCAGCCCATGCATGAAGGCATTAAAGCAGTTAAAAAATCAGCCACACATTTTAGAAAGTAATGTTTCAAAGACAGGTGTTCTGAAGAAAAATTGAATTTTTCTAATGGAAAATTCCAAAATTATAACATTCACCTTTATCTCAAAACAAGACAAAAATCAAAATGAATTAATTAAAAATCTATGACTATTTTAATTATTATTATCTTATCAAACCAAATATTTTCAAGTTTTAAAATGGTCGATTTCAGCATATCAGAGCAAAATAACTTATTAAAAGCTTTCCTAACAAAATCTGTAATTGCATCATAAATGGTTCTTTGTCAAAAGGTAAATCTGTATCTGCTGTATGGTTAAGCTATGTTGTCTATAATACAGTGCTATAATACAGGAGGAAGGTCAGGAAAAAACTGCTTTTCTGAAGAATTTGCACTCTAAAAAGACAGAATGTGACAGATAGGAAAGGGAACAGGTGCATCCCTTCTGATCCATGCTGATACTACTCTCCTCTGTTCAACTTGCATCCCAATCCAGCATTTCTCCCCACCTTTGAATTCTAAATCCACTCACGAGTCCTTCCCCAAATTCAGTTTCATTTAGACATTCCACCACTGGGTAATAGATGTATGGAGAAGTGCTTCCATCTCCCTGCAAGATGCCTCAGTCAAGGCTACCTCATGTGCATGGGTTCTGGCATTCTAGTGTTGGATTAGTTGTATGGAAAGATTGTACAGACAGAAGTCATGCTTCTCTCTTTTTTCTTTGCCTCTTGCCTTCTTGCTCTAGTGTGCTGCTGATGGCTAGTGAGAGCTAGACTTTACCTGATAGTAGTTACTGGGTATACTTTCTCAGCGTATTCCTGAGCCATATGTTTGCATGTGTTTAACAAAAATTTCCTTCTTTCTACAGACACCTATTACTCATTTTTATCATCTCCCTCTTCTTGACTGAAGCTACTATATTAAGAAGGGAAGGGGAATGTGTAAGTCTGAAGATATGGGCACAGATGATTATTCTTTCCATGTGTTATGTGATGGTTGGGAAATACTATATGCTTGTCAATGAAATCTCTAGTCTCAGTTCTATATTTTTCATCGAAGCAGAATTATTGGGGGGGGCAGGGTGGAGGCAGGAGTAGTGACACCACACTTCCTTGGCTGTTATTTCCTTCAGATTTTTTTTGGAGTTTTAGGTAGTTGCTACTGATGATGTGTTCTGGTAAACAAAATGAACAACAATTCAGTTATTGTATTTTACCTGTACAGTGTCTTTAAGTGAGAGCTGAGAGTGTTTGACCCTGTCTGGGTCATGCTCTCAGGAATTAACCAAACACTGATCTCTGATACTCAGCTTGCCTATCTTCCTGATAATGCTACAGCATTCACTGTGTATCCGCACAGCCTTTTGACAAAATTCACCTTGTACTCAGGATCAATCTCAATGGTAAAAAAAAAAAAAATGCCTCATTTTCCTGGAGGGGAACATTTTATGCTCTCTTCTGGACACACACAGGTATCCAGTAACATGTTAGCAATGTCATGTTCTAAAGAAAAATCAGTATTTTCTCTAATTGATGCAGCAGTTATTTTGTTTCTTTATTTTATCAGTAATTAAATAATACATTCTTTAAAATGTGCATATATAAAAAAACATACATGCATGCAATTTTTTTACCTATTAGGCAGAATTCTCCATAGTCAGTAAATCATGTCAGGTTTCTTTTTTTTCTTCTTTTATTTTTCTTTTTCTTGTACAAGCAAACAGTATATCAGTGCAGGGAAAATTGTACTGCCTGCTTAAGTTAAAATTCTTCCTTGTGCCTCTACTGCCTTGGAGAATAGATGGATATGGAGATCTTGCCCTATCTCCTTTCTCTTTCTGGTATATTTCCATTTAAAGTCTCAACACCTGATAAAATGCCTGTATTTAGTATCTCTGGCTCTAGAAGTTTCATGTCCTGTGAGAAAGATGAAGGCTTCATATAAGAAAGAAGCAGATAATGGCTACCTCACACCAGTCGTCTGTAGGGCTTAATTCTTAGGACCTCATGCAGTACTCAGAGAAGCAGACTAGCCATGGGATCAGCCTTTATGCAAAGAAATCCCAAGATCCCCTAAAGGAATATGTGAATAATGTTCAAAGCAAAAGACTCACTCTGGTGTTATTGCTTTTATTAGGATTATTTTTAGCATTCATATCTTACCTTTCCTTAAAATCACCTCCACTGTACCAGAAGAGACGTAGAAAGAATAGTGTCCTTTTCACCCAGCTCCCCACATGTGTTTTGGGACAAAGTGTAGTGATTACAGAGGCAATATCATGTGACTACTAGCATGATTAGGCTGCCATGTCTTAAATATCATGCAGTTCCCAGTACTCTGAAGCCTATATATTGCTGGCAGTTGCCCTGTGAAGGAAGTAGTTTGTATGTTGATGGATACCATGCAAATTGTTCTGTCTGAAGGAGCTCTTGCACAATTAACCTATTTAAGAGGAGAAAAAAATAGATTCCCTCTGTCTGTGTAATGCTGTCACTCAAACCACACCTAAATATCAGTAGGAGACTGAAAGTTTCCAGAATTGTTGGTTTTGGCTAGCAATTACTGTGCAACATACAGCCAGATCCTGAGCTCAGTGGCATGAGGATAAATCAAAAACTCAGCTGAAATGGCTTAAACACTCCAGGTTTACATCAAAGCAGAGTAGTCAGAATGACCTAACTGCACATACAACCATCTAAGACAAAGAAAAGCATCTCGAAATTATTTGTGTAAATGCTTGTGAAATTTCGAGGAGTACTGTCTGCTTTGCATACTTTTCATTAGTATTTACAACTATTTAAAGAAAGCTACCATTGTTGTCAAAGCAAATTAACTTGTTCTTTGAAAATCAATCTTCCCTTTTTTTAGGTGTATACTGTATATCCTCACACATTTTTTTGCCAGTGATGGTTTGACACGTTTTTATCTCCATGAACAACAAAGCCATGTATAATTCCATGCAATTGTCTTTTAAGATATGAAGGGGGAAAAAACATAATTTACAACACAAATATATTAGGTTTTTATATAAAAAGCATCACATGTATTGATCAAAATGACTTCCTTTACAATATTTGATGCTCAAAAGAGAACTAATTGGATTACATGTTATAAGTGTATATTATCCCATTCAAGCTGCGCCAAACAGGAAAATTGACAAGAAAGCATCTACACTGGAGTCACACATCTCCAAGTTGTAATCAGATAACAGTCTCTTTATACGGAGTGATATTATCCTAAAGGACCTTTTCAGATACCTTCTAATAGGAGTTTGGAATATCTTTACTTATCTTTCTGTAAATTAAAAACACCTTCCACATATTTCTTGCATTTGCCTACCCCTTAGTTTTCAGATATATTTGCTAAGGATACGTAGTCTTTGCACATAATGAAACTGTTGCTCATATAATTCAAAAATCTAATGCAGGACATTTAATCTAAAGCACATCCATACATACTTATAAACAGTAGAGAATGAAAACAAAATTGTCATTTATGCACACACAGCACATATATTCCATAATAAACTCTTCCTAATCAGTTGTGCACTTTATAAAACAATGTAAGATAAATGACAATGCTGTCATTTGTATATTCTCCCTCAGTTCTCTAATGGAAAGCTTTTTTTTTCCTTGCCAACTCATTCCTGACAATGTTAATGATTCACTATAAAGCAGTTTCTGTGCTATGATTTGTGACATTCAGACTGGTTAGATGGGAGGACTAGGCAGGTTTCTGGGGAGTGTTTTGGATGCAGAAATGCCTTGAAGATAGCACTTTATTATATTTAGGACAAGTATGACATCCCACTTCAAGGAAAAGGCCCCTATACATATTGAGAAGGGATTTCTATGGTTTAAGTGGGGAGGAGAAGGTTAGTTTAAAAGAATGCCTCTGTGTTTTCTGAGACGACATAAAGATAGGAGGTAGAGAAATGGAGGCAGGAGGCAGAAGGATTATGGATAATGGAAGAATTTTGCCTGAGGGTATGTGCCTGCTTTGCCTATTCCTGTATAACTAGAATATTTATAATTCAAATACTTATCTTTAATAATTAAAAATGAAGGAATATTAAAGACAAAAGGTAGAGAATATTATGTACACATATGTAGGCATCATGCATTAAATCCCTACACTTGCAAAATATAGCAAGAGGTAGATTTAAAGGAGGTTAAAAAAGTGAATATTTTAAAATGTCTCGAGAAAAGAATTTCTAATTCACTCCAGTTCTGCCAGAAGTGATACCTCTTACTTCTTATTTCCACACATAACTAGTCATGGAGAGAGCTACTAAAAATACACTGCATGGTGGCTTGACATCAGCACATCAACAATTAAAAAGTGGATACAAATATTTCAGGTTTTCACAACCTTAAAAGTTTTGCTCATGATTTATGAAAACATCAGATTTGCCAGGGCAATTGCATTTTGCTTTTACAGGACACTTAGTTACGTAGCTTAAGTAAACTGCTAGTTACAACAGAATGTAATATTCTACCACATTCAGTAACACCCTCTGATCTGCCTTCCGCAGACAGCAAAGAAACAAAGAAACCAGGCCGTTGCTGTGGATAGAGAAGAGTGTTTGAAAAGAGAAAGAGACCTCAAATATGCCCCTAGGTATTATAAAGCTTTCAATTACAAGCAGAAAGGCAATAAAAAGTTGCAACAAATAATTTAAAAGGGAAATTCATGCAAACAAGTAATAACAGAAATTAATCCATTATCTTTGAATAATTTGGAAGACATCATTTCAAATATAAATAGCACAACAAAATCAAAAAGGCTATGACAATATATTTCAGAAACAGAAATCTTGGACATCAAAATATGACTTAATCAAAGATTCAAGTCAAATTATTCACTAAGGGTAAAGTAGTTCAATTTTGAAGGATGTTGCCTTTATAAAATTGAATTTATGGATGATGGCTTAAACTAATGCTTGAAAATCAGAGGTGTTAATATTTACACCTTTCCTCATTACAGCAAGGAAAAGACTAATGAAAAATTAGACATCCAAGTCTCTTTGCTCTTCTTTCAAACAGAGCAATCCCTGTCTGAACATTATTAAACCTTAAAAAAATAAGAACTATTCTTTTATGTGTGTACATATATATAATATGAATATTATATATAATGCAAGTTATTAAATGGATGCACACCTGATGACAAGTTCAATATATTTATGCTGCAATATATTTATGTTGATACCAAATTACAACTAATGAATAAGACCAGTGAAATCATTATCCCAAATGGAGGAACTTGTTCAGAATCTAAACATATAACAGAAAAAGCAGTGAAATGTATTGTTGAAATATAAGTGTATCCTATATAATCTACTTCACCAGTCCCTGTGGATTTAGACAGACCATGTTATTGACTTGCAGCTTTTAATAGATATCTGAAATATTACAGATCAAATAAACACCCATGAAGGTCACTGTTTATAAAGTATAAATGTCCAAACAAGATTTTTTTAGTGGGTTTTTTGCTTTTGATTTCTTTTGCAAAAAATATTAGGAGTTTTCCCTTAGGACATGAACCACCACTTATCCCAGTCAATGAAGGGCTCTTGTTGACTTCACTCAGTTTTAGGGTTTGCTCATTGGACAGACAAACGAGAAAAAAATTTATATCATTTTATGACTTACAGTGTGAGTCTTAAAATTGTTTGGAAATGGCCTGTGTAAGTAATAAGGGAATGCAATGCCACCTGTATTATCAATTGAATGCCAAAGTGACAAAGTCTTTATATATGGCTGGGAGTTGCTGTAGAGCATTCAGTACTGGTGCAGTTATTGGCAACTAACCAGTCATGGGGTGGACCCAGGTCAGTGAGTTTGCTAGCCTGTTACCAGTAACCTGAATGTATCCTGTCTTTACCTTGCATCCACTGTGGCAGAGGCTCAAGGAAAGCAAAGGATAGGTTGGCTGCTGTCTTTGCCCACATCATGTCAACACAGGTTGATGATGATGAGTAATCGATGGGAAAGATATGTAATGCTTACTTAATTAATTACATTTGACTGCTGTGTGTTTTTTGGTTTTTGTTTTTGCCTTTTTCTTTTTTTGGTTAATTTATTTTTGCTGTACACATTTTAAGTTTCTAGTAACCACAAACTTTTATTTTTGGTGTGTGTTTTTGTGAAGAAGGCCTATTGGAAGCAGTTTTATACTAGTTTATCCAAATGCAGATGCTACCTGTTTATGAGCTTTGTATTAAGGGAGTGGTGTGTTTGGAGGTTTGCACTTTAAATGTCTTCATTTATGCATGTCTGTTCATTTTGTTCATTTGAAAAACCATTATTACAGAGGAAAGAAAAACATTTTTTTTATTAATTGGTACAGAACAATATAATGGCTCAACATTACAAATGAGAAGCTGTTAGACCTCAGTGTTAGACCTTCCATGCAAGCACAGCCCAGTTCCCTTTCCTGAATTTTTATCTGCCTAGTCAATACATTCATCAGCCTTTCCATGGTTCTGCCACGTATTTCTTCAGCCTAGAGGGATACCTCTACTCCTCCTTCTTTCTTATTACTTTTGCAATCATGCCATCTTTGCCACAAAGAAAAGTCTGCTCCAACATGCACCTACAAATTGAAAAAAAGAGAATTAAAATGAAAAAAAAAAAAATTAGTGAAAAAAATTAAGTTTGGGGTGTTGAGGTAAAAAGAAGGTTAAGTCCAAAAAAACCACCATTCCCAGCATAGAAACCTGTCTGGGATAGCTTCTCCTTCTTCTTTTACTTTTTTTAATTAGCCAAAATATTAAGGTATTAATGACTGTAGAATGTTCAGAACAAAAAACAGAAGAAAATAATCCCATACCAGCACACATGCAGGAGGAATGCAGGAGGTGAGTGGATGTATCCACGAATGGAGTGAACATCTAGCTTGTTGACTGGCTTATGACATGAACCTGTTTGGATACTTGAAAAGTATCCTCTCTGCAATCAAAGAGAGGAGGAACTCACAAAGTTCTGAACTAGACAGTGAGCGTTTAGTAGCACAAAATTAACTTTACCAATGCCACATAGCATTTCAGTGGAGTGATAGAGCAGGGAAGATGAGCAATGGACTGCAATTTCTGTGGACTTCAGAAGACATCCGCAGTTTATATTAATCAAATTTATAAACTGCTGGCAAGCAGTTGGTATTGCTAGAACAAAAATTATTGCTTTTCTGAAAATTCTGTATTTTTTACCTGCTAAACCTGCCATCCTAGGAGTATTAAACACCTCAAAAATTCCCTTCTGAAATATGCAGTATTTCCTTTTAATTATTAAAAGGAAATTTATTTATTTAGGAAATTATATTAATTATTATGCAGTATTAACCTTTTCCTATGCTTGATGGCCACTTTGTAATATCTATTTATGATAGACAAGGAGATAAGTTATTTTTAATAATAAATAGCGCAGCTGCTACCTGAACCTTAACATGCTAAATTCTGAAACTTCTTTTATAATTATAACACAGAAAACACCTTTCTCTTAAAATTAAATGATCAGAGATATAGCAAGTGGCTGTCTCAACTCAGGTTATCAGATATCTTCTAAATAATCCAGGCAAGGGGACTGGTCGACTCATAAAGCGACCCTTATGAGGATGTGAATAAGCCTGAACTGAGATAGGTGTAGCCTATTCCTGGAATTCGTCCCTCAGGATTATCACATCTTTTTTTATTTCATGGCATGCCGCTTGGTACAGAATAAGTGACATTATTTTAAGCTCTTCATCAAGTTGTGGTCAAGTATCACCAAAGAGAGGCACCCCAGAATAAGTAAGTTGCTGAACGTTGGATTTGAATCCTCACTTTTGTAGTACAGCTGCAGCAAGTGTTTGATCTACGCTCAGCAAAGCAATTTGGTCCAGTAACATGTCAATGACCCCAGCTGCTTTCCCATGGCCTAGTAGTAGTAAATATTTTCATTCTAAATCTTACTCATATGAATATCACCTCCAGAACTGAACGAGAATCTTGGCATACTCCTCTGGTTATCCGACTGCATGTATGAAGGTAATCTTTGGGTTGGCAAAGAGAAAAGGGATCTGCTATGTCTGTACTTGAACAGTGCTCATGAGAACTGGAAGCAGGAGGAATATTGCATGGCTATAAATTTCTGTAAAATGCAAAAATAAATAGGTAGTAAGGAGGTAGAAGGTTCAGAAGACATAGATACAGGTAACTGTAAACAAAAGTTTACAATCAGCTATTTATAGATCGGTCCAAATATTCCTGCCAAATTACATCCAACCTGCAAAACAAATGAAATTCTCCCACGCTTTCAGGATTGCTGATATGCTCAGACTTAATGAGTATGACTGTGGCATATATAAGGGTAGAGGGTAGGAGAGTATGGATACCTACATATGTGTAGACAGATCCTCAGTTCATACACCAAATTTTATGCCAGAAACCACCGATGTCTAGAATAAAAATGAAGGAAATTGGCAGGACATCATGGATTCCAAGATATTTATAAACTTGGAAAGTTTTAACAATGTAAAGCTATGTTAAAATGGAGCCAACTACTGAGAATGCTGGCAGCCTGGAAGATAAAAAGCTCTGTATGTTCATCTATAGTTATGTTTGAGCATGTTTCAGCATATTTGTGCTGTTCTTGTAATATACTAAAACTCAGAGCATATCTCTCAACCTGCCAAGGGCCAAGTCCATTGTTGCCTTTTGGTATTGGATTTCTGTTTTTCCTTTTCACCATCCCACACCCAAAGTCTTCATTAATGCTGTGTTGTTTGTACAGAAATTAAAATTACCTTAAAAATTATGTGTTGACCAGCAGAACATAATAGCTCTTTCACAACTCCTGCGTTACTTTTTCTTGATAAAAAGAAGAAAATTCCAAGCTCTTAAATTGAGGAAAATTTTTTTAATGTTATAACATTTAACCCAACTTCTAAAAATAACGTGCTAGAAAACAGCTGAGTAATTATCGAAGTCTGTCCAACAGACAGCATACAGACATATACTCTCATGATCTTCCATGTGGTGACAAACCAGCTGAAGTAGCTCAGAAGGCTTTACATTTACATCTAAAGTGATGTTGCCCACGGCTAGAACACAGTGTATATGCTCAAACATGCAACTTTCATTGGAAACAGAATGTGTGTAAAGAATTAAGTCACCAAGAGACATAAAAAAAAAGAAAATGAAAATATTTAGTTGCCTAATTGCCAATGCTAGTCTGAGTAATAAACAAAATGTGTTAGATACACTAATTTATAAAGAGCAATTATACATGATTATATGATTAGTACCACATCCAATGGAATGATTCATATCATTGGAATGTTAAAATCACTGGCTATATACTGTTGGGAAAGAAAAGAAAACTACAGGACAAGCAGTGGATAATGTACACTAAGGATAGCATTATCTGCTCTAAAATTATTAACCAGCTTTAAAAAAAAAAAAAGGATTTGGAATGTTTATTGATCAATGTTTAAATGATAAATCATGAGATGGAGTAGTGGTACAGAAGTTAGAAGCAGGCTACCAGATTGAATTTAGGAAGAGGATTAACAGCTCTTTAAAAAATCTATCTGAGATAGCTAGGTAGAAAAATTGCATTGTGAGGATGCTAATCACGAGTTATGTGCAGGAAATTTTACCCACTGAAATATCTGAGGAGAGGAGAGGGGAAGGGAAGGGAGGAGAGGGGAGAGAGAGAGAGAAAGAAAGAGAAGAAAGAAAAAGATGTGTTTAGCCATAGGACAAAGCAGAAACTCAGGTGCAAAACTAACCCAATCAAGTTTCAAAAGATTTTGAAATAATTAAATAAGGGGGGAAAATGAGACATTGTTTATAGTGAATAAAAAGCAACAACAGTAGAATGCAAATAACTGAGAAATCTAAAAACTCTGTGTCCAATTGTGCTCATAAAAATATTACTGCTGTGTTTGTAGTATATCAGAAAAAATAGTACCTAGTGATGACAAATATCTACTAAGCCACAACTGTGAAATTATCAGTCTGTAGGAGAGGAAGAAGTATTCAACAAATGTTTATGTTCCAGAAAGATGATACATTTGTATTTCATAGAGAAGAAAAATAATATCCATTGGTAACAATTGGGAGGACATTAAACAGCAGCTACCAAATATTTTTAGATCTATAGAATTGGCTAAGCTTACATCAAAAATGTTGTCTAAGAAAACTCCATTGAACAATACTGTAAGCCTTTAACAAATCTTAAAAAGAAAAGTCTGCATGGCTTCAGCCTACACCACTGACATTAATCTTGAATTAACTGATGGTAGTAATATGATGAAACCAGTGAAGAATTGAAGGTGATAGTATAATGCAGAGGAATGTGATTGTGTGGAAAACACTCAATCTTTGTATTATTTGGTGATAGTATTAGAGGTTTGAGTGTCAAAAATACTTGCATCTGTTGTGGTAAGAATAAAAACCAATCTGTTTGTGTAGTGAAGATAAAATAGAACAGAGTACTAGATTACAGTCTACAAGGAACAACACGAAGATATTCCTAATAATAGAAAGGATTTTAGAACAACACAGAAAGGCATGGCCTGAGTAATTTAAAGATGATGTTACGTAAACTTCCATTAGAAATATATGTTAAAAGCTATGTTACTTTACCTATGGAACTATCTGTCAGGAAGTGGTGAACTCTTATTATTTGCAATCTTCAAAACAAAATGGGATCTCCCAAATACACAGTATCTTAAACAGGAATTATGAGCGTAGTGTAAAAGTTAAGTGGCACTTTTGTTGATTGTCATGTCTTATAGCCCTAAAATCTGCAAAACTTTCTGTTAAAACAAAGGAATTTTGTTATCTACTTCAGTAGAACTAGTTCTTCTACATGACTAACCTCATACAAGGATAAGAATTTAGGATTATTTTAGGTAGAGCTAACGGCCAAATACTGACCTTTTGGATTTTGGAACCCATTTATTTATTTCAGAAATTAAATTGTGCCCATACTTAAGACATTATTATTTACAAGCTACTGACATTTCAACAGCAAGACCTGTTAGTAGAAGTAAAAATATCTTTTAAGGGTAGAGAAAAAGGCAGCCTCAGTGCACAAGAAATTTAAAACCACTCTGAACAGAACACTAGAAATTATATGACCAAGTAGAATCCTGTACCAGCATCAGGGAATGGGAAATATATCTACTAAACAAGGGGCCAAGGTGTCTACATCAATGCAGATGAACTCTGATATCTCACATTTGTGACTTACCTGTATTACTGTCCTCTAATAATCACGCGTCACAACCTAGCAGACCAGAAAATGTAGTCAATGAAATGAACCCAAAATATTTGCTTCAAAATATATTCTCTCACCTAATGTTTCCCAAATTTGACAGAGGTTTGATGAGGCATTTTAACTCCAATAGTTCTGTAACTTCAGAATTCAGAGCTGACACAGGGTCGTCAGTTGGGTTATAAGGCCATTCTTAACCAACCACAGGAGCCAACCTTTTATTCCTCTCTTTACCATATCAACACACTCAGAAAATGCTGTATGTGTTTTTGTAGTGCATGAAGAGGTAAGAGACAACTTTAACTAACATTGTACCCTGACTTTCTTTTAATAATAGTTACGGAAGTATTAGTTGCTCTGTGCCAAATTACAGACCACTGTTTGAATGAAATCTCTCTACCTAGGGATTCTTTCCACCTCTTCATATATTTGCATTTATCTTCCAAATCTATTTTAATGAGCTCTATATAAAAATGAGAGCTCATACTTCTCGAGCCTGATGAACGGATAATTACTGTTTTGATTCCCATGAGAGGTCTTTGAAAACCCATCTTGTCATGGAAGTTAAGGGCATAATGTTTTAATTGTAGGTAAGACAGTGGGGGTAGGGCCTAAGCTGAATATTCTACCATGTAATATTGTCCAAAATATCTTTACACAAATGACCTGTCAATTGTGATACAACTTTTACCTGTATGTTAAAGTAAGGTTAGATTTTTCTGCCAGTGAGTCTTGATTATTCTGTTTCTCTGATAAATGAAGAGCTGGTTTTAATATTTCTCTGCTTCATGGATTTTGAATCTGATAAAAAGTAGTATGCTCTATGGATCAAAATTTAGGTCCATATTTAATTGATTATCATCTTGCAATTAACAGGAACACCTAGATGAATAACAGTAAGAGAAAACTACTCTCTTCAACCTATTTTTTGGTGTTGATGAGCTGCATTTGGGTAATATTCTTATTCCTTTAATACCAGTTCAAAAGTGCCATGGGATTCTGATGCTGCTGGATATCAGAGCCAAAGATGATAGTTCCAAGAACCTCCCCCCTACTCCAGCTATTAGACAAAGAGAGAGATGGGTGCAGCAAATGGGTGCACCTCAGGGTGCACCCTGAGGCACAGTGTCCCTGGGATCAGTGGTGCAGTGGGAAAAATCTGTATTACCAGCAGTAATTGCAGTGGGGTAGACTCCAAAATTTCCACAGCAAATAAATCTTACCAGGTTTGTTTCAAATCTACTTCTTAAACGAACAAACAAACAAACAAACAAAGACAAACAGAAAAAAATACTTTCAGGTGAGTGTCAGGCAAGAACTAGGAAGAGAAACCTGGATTTGGGGACCCAGCTTCCAGCTGAGCCATGCACATGTTACTTATCTTCCAGAAGAGCAACTGGAAGTTGAGACTTCTACAGTCAATTTTTTTAGCTATCAGTTCTGGGATCAATTGCTTTAACACTTAGTTTTCTCAAACCACATTGTATCACCCCTAGTTTTATGCAGATTAAAATAAACAAAACAAATTAGGAATTCATGTCAAGTTCATGACACCTGTTTAAGTGCCAAAAATGAGCCATTTAAAAAATGCATTTAACTCTTTATAAAGAATAAAATAGTTTATTTTTATTTAAAACGCTATTTCACTGCAATATACATCTATATTTACCTTTTGTGGGAAATAACTTTCCTTTAAAGAAAAGTGAAAAAAATGTTTTGCTTCGGATTAAAAGAAACCTTTTGGTTAATCCAAAATAAATGCTTTTCAGTTCACATTTCAAAAAGAAAAGAAATAATAATTTAGGTTTATCCAACAGGTATGTTTTTTTCATTTCTTTCTAGCATCAAACAAAAAAAAGTGATTTTATTTGCTCAGTTCTGTACACAGATACAAATGGAACCTGCAGGAGAGACAGGTGCTCAGCATCTTTGAAAATTAGGCCATTAAAGTAATGGCTTTACCCTATTGATCTTAAAGAGAAAGGAAATTGTACAATGAATATATTTAGAGATGATACCAAAATAGGAAAGACTGGAAATAGCAAACATCAGAGGAGCTTAGGAACCATTAAAATGGATACAATTTAATGTGGACAAATGTAAAATAATACACGTGGAGGAAAATACTACCTGGCATAAAATCAAAGGAACATTCTACAGGAAGAACAGTAATGTGGAAAAGATTTGGAGTGAGAGATAAGAACATATTGGACATGAGGTTTCAATTTAATGACGTTGCACAAGTAGCAGATATATTCATGAAAACAGAGAGATATGAACTAAGATTTTGATTTGCTTATTGCTAATGGCTAATGTGGTGTTCTTATCATTAGCCAAATACCATTCTATTTGGTGAAGTCAATTTATTCAGAATATCCTTCCCAAAAAAATTTTTTTACATTATCTTTTTGTAAATAAATTTGTCTGCTGTTATGTTCACTGTGCAAAGCAAGTGTCTTAGAGAACAGTCCAGGAAATGATGACAGAAGCAAGTATTACAAGGTGTGATCTATTTTGTGAGAGGCTAAGGGTGCTCCTTGGTTAAAGCTTAAGGAAAAGAAGTTATGATAACAGTCTGTAAACATTTAAATGGCCATATCCAAACCAAGGGAGAGATGATTAACTGAGGTTGGAAGTGGCAAGTTAAGGAACAATAACTTGAAAGGTCATAGAAATGTGTATATAAAAATTAAAAACAAAATGTAAGTCACAAGGACAATGAGATGAAAGGAAAATTTACCCTAGAGGTGGTTAATGCACCATGTCTACATGTGCTTCAAAAGAGATTTCATAGATTCTTGAAGGCTTTTACCGAAGACAAGCTTTCCAGGTAGGGCATTGGACTATCATACCTAGAAGATCTTTTCCACTTTTTCCAGATTCAAAGTAGTTTGTGTTTTGCGATGCTTCTTTTAAATTTTCTAAATATCGGATTCTTTTTTGTATTTGCAAGGCTGGTAAGAAGAGGGGTATGCTTTTACTTTGTTAATATTTTTTTCATTCAAGATGGTAATGCTTGACCTGGAAAAATGGAAGGCCTGACTAGCACCATTGGGTTTATAGGGTTTAGCATTTCTGCCATGATGCTCAGATACATCCTTGACCAAGCACAACGGGCAAGCATCTGAAACTTCCAAGTCCAAGACTGAGAGTGCCAGCACCTTGTGAGATGTTTTTTGTTAATAGGTGTTTCAGTTAATGAATCATTCTGCACAAAGAAAATCTTCCAGAGCTTCTTCAGATGCAAGAATGCAGCTCAGAACCAGTTAGCTTTCATTTCACAGCTTCAGGGGGTTTTCTGCAACAGTACATTTTTTTATTTTCAAATGAATATTGAGTTTCTGAAGAACAGGATGACAGTCTCAGATAAAAATTAAAAATAAAAAAAAAGTAAGAAAAATTCTTCTGGTTTCTTCCCCATCATACCCCTGCTCGATCCAAGCCTTGCCTGGAGGGATTTTAAGATAGAAATCACATGGCTAACATTAAAATCTTGTTAAAGGATTAGGGGCCACGTCCTGAGCCAGGGTAAATTGAATACAGCTCCATTGACTTCAGCAAAGCTTTACCCTTTCACAGCACTTCAGGATCTGACCATAAAAATGTCTCAGGCTGGTTTATTACAGGAATGGATAGGTATGTGCATATTTGATTTCTGGCTCCAAGTTTTCTTGACCTGTTATAGTTGTCTAGTTCTTGATAAACTGAAATAAAAAATGACATGCAGATTCTAATATTTGAAAGTGTCTTGCAAGATAGGGAATGCAAGAGGGAAACTTGCCAATCAACGTCACATTGCCTCTTCTTCGTGCATTATGCCACACATTTTAATTGCATGGGCATATACTCTTTTTTACCAAACTATAGCCCCAGTTTGTGTATTGGTTGGAATGAGGATCCTGTTCTATATTTCCTTTTATCTTTTCCACTCTATGTGTGGGTCTCTGCCTAATTTATAATACTGCCATCCAAACCCTACACAAAATACACAAATTATTCATGTCTTCATGAGCTTTTCCATAGTGACTCATTAATTATTTTTATGACATTTTATGAGAAAAATATTCTAATTCCCCTCCCACAGATGAGAGAACTAAGACAGGAAAGGAACATGGCCAGGTTTGGGCTGCAAAGTAGATCAGTGGCAGGCCCAGAGCATCTCGTTCTCAGCTTGTAACAATTTCTTCCCAAAAGGAGAGGGCTAGCCATATTCACAGCTTCCAATATACACACTGGTAGTTATGAAAACTGTTCCAGAAGTCAAGACCAATACTTCAATGAGGGCACTCAACTGATGTAAAACACATCAGTTACCTGCAAAATTATTATCTTAATTATCTTCATAATTATCTTACAGAATTTCTGGGTTAGCAACAAATATAAACTTTTCAGTTTAGCCACTTGATTATACTTTGAGTCTGTGAAATCTCCTCTTGTTTTATACAACTTTTTTCTCTATATACAAAATTATGTGGGGCTTCCAGCAACAGACCTCTTTGTAGCATGAGGAATCTTTGACAAGTACCTGGGATTGTCATGTTAGAAGGCTGAAAATAGTGTAATTTTTTCATTATTTATGAAATGTGTTTTAATTGCTTTAAAATTATATCTGGAATTTCTTAGTCTCTGGACTGTGGCACCCTCTTGCAAAAAGTATGAAGTAATGCATAAATGATCTTGCCTATATACTGGAACCTCAGGTCCTTCTATATAAGAAAATTTCATCCTGTTTCATTAATAATATACAGTAATAATATGCAATGTAAGAGGAGAGATTCAGGACAGCTGATTTCTCAGTCTATCAGACACACATAAAGAAATATTTGGTTTGTTATTTTTCTGAAAACCTGGTTAAGAACTGCTCTATCTAAAACCTTTTCTTTTATTTAAAATCTGTTTATTTATACAACCAAATTAAAGCATATGGAAATGTTATTAGTACACTTTTTATCTCAATATTTTACTTTCACTATGATAACAAAATGTTGTACAGTCCCAGAATATACTCATCTTCTGCTTGCTATAGACTCATTTAGTTTTGTTCATTATAAGGTATTGACATTTCTCTGAAGCAGAGATTGAAGAGTGTCCCTGTGAGAGTATCCAGAGGACCTGTTCACTCATTTGATCACTCTTGCATCAGATCCACCAGGATCCTATTTTGGTTTAGTCTCTGCATCAGAGTTTTTTATAAGCAACTAAAGGAGACAGAGCTAAATCTAAACACAGCTTTGCATCTCTTTTTCACCAAAGAATATGATTTCTCCTATGTTAGGAGTATGAGAGTGCTGAACGTTATGAGAAAGGCTATGTTTACAGTACTTTTGTCTGGAACTAGAACTGAAGATCCAAGAGCACATGCTTGGGAAATTCTCAGTCCAAAGGTAGCTTGAGGACTTTTTCTAAAAAGCTTCTGGGTAAGGAGATGAACTTTGAATACTTACTTGAATGACACATTTTGCAAGGTTAAAGCTCGAAGGCTGGAAACTAGGTTAGAATCTTTGGTCACATTGATCTCACCAGCACAAGAAGATGAATCTGAAGTAAACTGCAGAATTAGCTGTTATATGACAATGCAGTTTCACCAGATGTTGCATTTCAGCAATGAGTTGCTCTAGGCGTTGGATTTTCAAAACAGATATTCAGATTTCAAAACAGTTCTACTTAGATGGGAATCTTTTAATCTAACAATTCTGATTTTTTATTCTAAACCTTTTGAAATGAAGGCCACATGAGAGAGAGGAGATTGTACCCCTCAGGTAGAGTAAATGATGCATAGCAACCACCTTAGAAGCAAAGACACTAGACAGATGGATGGACATAGATACTCTTACAAATACCTGCTAAAATAGCTCTGCTAATCTAAAGGTCAAAAAGCAAAGAGCAATCCAGAACATCAACTTGCTTGCAGATACTCCTCCCCAGAGGACACATTTTTCAAGATCCTGTGAAATCAGGTTGGCAGCTTATGAAAGATGTAATGTTGCTCCCACATGTCTCATGCAAAACCACAGGAAATAACTAATGTTCCTCACACCAGAAGTCAAGACACACATAACCAAGTGCCATATATTCCCTTACTATAAACAGGAGTCAGAAGGCTTTGGTGATCAAACAATATGTGTGAGCAAGCCTACAGATTTTTTTCCCAGCTGTAGAAATTATTTCTCATTGTCACCATCATGGAGGAGTTTTCATCATTCAGCACCCAAATAGCTGCTTTTCTGGACACAGTCTCCCTTCTGATGGCTAACGTGTATATTACAATCCTTCTGCATAGGTGCTTAATGCCAAAATGGGATCTATAGTATTGTTTCCCCACTTATTACCTACTCATCTTTTTTCTTTTTTTTACCATTTTACAATTCCCTTATACCAATATAAATGCATCAAAATGTAAGAGTATGATCACAACTGATTCTCCAATGGGCAATCTACATTCTTGCTTTGTTCTGCTGGCAATCTACATTCTTGCTTTGTTCTGTTGAGCAAAAAAATTATTGAAACCTTATTACAGCAAAAAAACCTACATAGGTTATTTTGTAGGGTTGATTTTTTTGAATATGTACCCCTTTCAAATTCTAAAAATGTATATCTATTTTAGACATTTTTAAGGCATTTGACAAGCACTGCTTAGAAGATGATAGTGAAATTTAATTTTAATGTTTGAAAAACTGTTTAGGTCAGAAATGGAAGCCTATTTGAAGACTCTGCCTCTGTTTGGTAGCACAGATCTCAAATCATGCAGACAAAAGGAATTAATTTCTGACAATTTTCATTAATGTGAATTTAGACAAGACAGGATATTGTAAACTATTAATTACATGACATGGGCAAAGCTTGAGGTCCAGTTTAGTTGTCTAACCCTATTGCATGACAGTTTTGCACACTGCCTGTCCAGAGAACACTGGTTCTAACAGGCAATACTCATGCTTAAAAATCAGTGTTATTTTAAGTGTTGTCATAATCTCTCAGTTTTATATCCAAAAATATAAAAGTCTTGCTATACTTCCAAGAATAAACTTGAAAGGCTCTATATATTCAGATTGTGATTTTTCTTCCTATCGATCACTTTTTGCATCATTCTTCTTTCTCAGGATTCTAAGAGCACTCTAGAAATCTTGAGGACTCCTAAAGAGAAAATGTAGAGAAACTCTTGGAAGGAACAAAATGTGAAATGTAGCTTCCTCTGATTCATCCATATCTATTGTGGAAAACGTCAATACCAGAAGATGACCAGGGGTTAGGGAAACTTGAGTAATTAATATGGATGCAGCAGTATTGCCAAAGAATGGAGTGAAACGCCAAGAACCTCGACCACAGGTGAACATGTACAATCTATCTCCATGCTGATGGTTTTGAACTCTGGAATCCAGCAGGTCAGAGACATTTCCCCAGTCTGTTCTGCCACAGAGCAGGGAAAAAGTAGACTTGCCTGCTCTGGAATAGTTCAGGAGCCTTTTCTACCTGGAAATCCTTTGGGAAATATCATCACTTTAGCTTCTTCTTTAGGGTATTTAGTGCTAGAGGGGACAATCAGGCCCAGACATACAGTTTATCCACTTAATCTCATTTTGACAACTATTGGTATCTCTCCCCCTGCACTTGTTCCAAGCAACAAATATATCTTCTTTTGACTGCTACATAGAAGGGTGTCCCTTTTCATTACATTAAAGCCTAACCTTCAAAATCAAATTTTTCTTATAAAATGAAAAGAAAATATATTTGATGGAGGAAATTGCAAACAAATTAAGATCTGAATTATATAAACAAATTTTTAAATGGCTGTTAGCTATTGATTTACTTCCTGAACTGATTTCTCTGGCTCAGAAATTAATTTCCATGTTTGATGGAAATATTCATTTAAACCCAAGAGTATGTTCTACACTAGGGAAATTTATCCCAAATTGTTAGTGGTTTTAGAATTGATTTGCCATTGCAGTTTTAAAAGTAATCGGAATTGTTGCTTAGGCTTCACTGTGTTAGTATCAAGTAAGAAGAATCTGAATTTTTTGGTGCTTCCTCTATCTATTCAAGGACTTGAACTGTCTTTTAAGCAAGAATTCAAGAGCCCCTATTAGGAAGTTATGACACTCACAGGAACTCTGAGTAGCACTGAACCTCTGAGTTCACAGCTTTCCACATTGCTCTCTGTGATCCTGGGAATTTTATCATATTTCACTAAAAGGACTTTTTTTTTAAAGATGCACCATACTCATGCAACATTTGACAGGTACAGATTGCAAGCATTTTAACATAGTGCAGGTATTTATGAATTTGTGTCCCAACAGATAGCTTCAACCAGTAAGTAATGTAATGCATAGGCTTTCAGACTTTCTAGGCAATATTGTCAATACTATTGACAGTAGTATGGTTTTGCATTAGGTCTTCAAGTAAATTTCTGTTTAAGTATAACATATATATTTAATCTGTTAACATGCCAGTTTCAAACTTGAAGCTGTAACCTCATTTCTTTTGGTGAATACTCTTGTAATACATCCTGAGTAATTTTATAGCACCGTGGATGACTACTCACCATGATCAAACAGTAGTTGCTTTCAGAAAACCTTCTATTGTAAACTCAGCAAATTTATGCTATGAACACTTTCTCTATAAAAGAAAAATTTTTTAAAAAAAGCGCAAATGTGTTCTATACCTTCTGTGTTATGAAAAGGATAGTCTTATAGCTTTGCTTTAACTACCCTGAAAGGACTTATGTAACTGCATTTCAATGGGCATAGATGCAAGGTTTCTATTATATAACAGATGTATTTCCTGGAGGGGAGGCCCTTTTAATAGCAATAAAAAAGTTTGTAGAGTAGGCATTTAGCTCTGCTTTCTCCAGTAGATGTCACTTGCAGTACATAATAATTCATGTAAAGAAGTCAGAGTATATAGAAATGCACTGCTTTCCTTGAAATATGCAAGCAAAATTAAAAAGCCATTTTAGTGCCCTGTGTATGCAGTAAGTTTGGCATTTGATTTATTTTAACAGATGGCATTGAAATAACAAAAGGTAGAGCATTTTTTTCCCAATTGATCAGTGAGGATTATGTCTCTTTCTCCTGTAATTTGAAATAACAGAAGGAGACAAATATACTTGTTGACACATGTGAGGTCTGGGTCACATATGATCTAATATTGTATTGACAAGTAGTTTTTGGCAAATTCCAGACTTACTCTAAAGAGAAAATGTATTATGTAATTATTTTTTATTTCAGAAGCATTAGCAATTTGGATTAAATTTAGTAGGGAAAACTTATAGAACATATATAACCCAACAGCAGAGCTGTTTTCTTGTATCAACAAAGGATATCCATTGGGTATATTACATATTTAAGGGAAACTGTCTTGTGTTATAGTTGATTAGAAACGTAAGTAATGTTCTAGGAACATTCTAGATGATTTCTATTAATTTTTAGCCTATTTCTTTTACTATAACAATAGTATAGCAACACTATCATCAGTCAAATCACTATGGCAAAAATCTCATCTTCAGGTCCTTGGTGCCTCAGGGATAGTCTTTGCCTTCATGATCTTAAGGTCGCTGCTGATGGTAGATTATCCACAAATATTCACACTATATAAATTATATAATTTTCCTTGTCTCCAATTGACATGTCAGCCAAAGCTCTACATTGCAGGATTTAGGTGCTGGTGGTTCATTTGCTGGCTGATCACGGTGTTTGATGTTTCCTGTTTGTAGCCATCCCTCCTCTGCTCCCCTTAGCAGTTCTTCCTTTCACCAGGTATGAGATTGCTAGGACTGCAGTATTCATTTCCATTCCACTCTCCATTGCATGGAAGAGTTGACCAGTTTTTAACTTTATTCTTCTTCTTTTTCCTTCATGGATTCTGATCAAAAATCCACAGAAACCACCAGCACAGTTTGATTCAGAGAGGGGAATAAAAACTGGCTATGCTGTCTTCTCATCTTATTCCCAACTCATTCCCCTCTCTCCCCCAGGGAACCACCCACAAATACAGTTTTGAGAGTTCTCAGAAGGAATGTCTGCCCAAGAAGGTAGGTACCCAGAGATGTGGACATTAGGTCCACTACTATACCTTTGTTCTCTCCCACTTAAATAATTCAAATGTGAGCAAACCATGTTCTGGTCATAAAAGACTTTGAGGACCCTACTATGGGAGAGTAGTGGAGATCATTAAAGCTTTGTCCCTCATCCCCAAATAAACCTGTTCTATACTGTAAATTAAAGGAGTAAAAGCCTAGAAATACAATAGAAATATAGAATAGAAATACAAGAGAAATTTTTCCCCAAAATGCAGCTGAAGGTGAATTCTGCATGGGAAACTCAAAAACAGCTCCAGCAAATTTGGTCCTACTGAGAGCTACCTGCTGTCTTGGTTTTTTTTCTGCACAAGGGGAGGAAAGGAGGTGAGAGATAGACAGGCAAAGGGGATCATGTAGAAAAAAATGCAAGGCCTCAAAAAGAGTGTTTATAATCTTGACCATGGAAAGAGGTGTACTTAGTATAAATCTAGATCACAGATAGGGAGACAGGTCTCCCTTGATTTGATGTGATCATTCATAAAAGAGATGTGGCATTCAGGTGGTCTAATATGAACTGCTCTGCATTTTCTGTTTCATGTCACATATAGCATACTAGGTCTGTAAAAGTTTATATCCCAAGTCACAAACCAGAAAACAGTATAAGTAGACTTAAAGAAGGGCTTAAAAGTTACCAGTAAAGGCAGTTTGTTGGAAAGGTATAGAAAACTCCACAAACAACAAAGAGAAAGAAACTGAAAGGATTGAAGTAGAAGTTAAAATTCTGATTAAATTAATCGGCTTTCTGGGTACTGTAGAGACTCATGTTCTTTGGCTGCACTAATTTTAGCTCACTTCTTTTCCATTTTCTTCAGGAAAAAAAGGAATTTGTCAGAAAATAAAAATAACCCAACCCTTTGAAACTTTCACCTGATGCAGGCTGTTGGTATTCTTCTGCTGAACCGAAGAATGACCTATAGGGCCACTGATGTATTTTCATAAGTCATGCAATATCTACTTCACGCTGACCCCATCCAGGGCAACCACATTTTTTTAAGTGGCATTCAGATTACATGGTGATGGGTGAAATGTAAGTCTGAAAACATTAGAAAAGTTTTTGTATTTATCTCCTTTGCTTATAGGTACACAGAGTTTTGACAATAATTTCTAACACAAAGAGATAATAACTTCTCATTTAAATGAAGATGTGCTTTACTGCAGCTGCACGAGGCTATAAACACCAAACAAAACTTGCAGTATCATGTAATCTAAAGATACAGCTTTGAACAGGGATTACCAAATCAATGTATTGGGCACATACTGGTACCTTGCATCAGAGGATCTCATGTTGACTTATGAATTTCATGTCACAGAACCACAAAGCTAGGTATTGTTAGTATCCTTTTATAGATATGGAGAGATGTGTATGATTCACCTCTGATAAGCCTGACCAGTCACAGTGAAAGAGACAGAAGGAAACCTGAGTGTTGAGTTAAAGATCTCTGCTATGCCCAAGAGGTAACTTTCTCTTTTGCCCTTCCTAAAGGGAGGGCAATTTCTCCCTGCACAGTTTGTGAAGGTTAAAGGAAATGTTCCTAAAATGGTAATCCAGCCTTCTACATTCCTGAATAACTCTTTCTAATTTGTCTATTGTTTATTCCTGCTGAGGAATACACGGATTTAAAGAATTTATTGCAGAAAGATCTCTGAATCTAAACATGGCACATATAGGTATCTTTTGATATTGTGATGGCATCAGAGACACATCAGCTTCTGACAAACTCATCTAGGGGATTGGGAAGGACATAAGGTTATCCCTGTCCTAAGTTATTTGACATCTTGGTTTTTCATTCTACAATGTTTTGACATGAGTTAATTGCCAATTTCATTCATGTGAGTCAATGATTTTAAAGGCAGCACTGCAAGAAGTCATGTGCTTCTTCTTATAGAATCAGAGTACCCTATACCATTTCCAAATGGATATCGCTGCTTGATTTTATCATCAGCCTTGGTAAGGGTGTATATTTAGCTTCACTTGACCAGGTGAAGCTTCATCTGTCATGCCAGAGAGTAAGGATGGCACAGTGGATGCAAAAAACATTGAAGAAGGGGAATTGTTAGTGTATTAGAGTAAGTGTTAAGTAATCAAAATATAAACCCTTAGGAAAAACATCCTGGAGTGATTTTAAATGGGCAGATTATTTCTGGCAGTTTTGCCTTTCGGTTCATTGTTCTCATCAACATTTTAAACCATTCAATTTCAAATATCCACAGAACTCACAAATAAGACAGGAGATCCAATACTTTATTGATGCTTACAGCCAGAAAAATGAAGAAGCTCTGAGTTAAATGGTCAGGCTGGCCATCCTTCAAGTGAACATTCTTTTAAACTCTGTACTCCAGCAGTTTGCTCTGAGACTTGCAACTCATCTGGTTCCCACTTCTGAGAGCTAAGTTCTCTGAAACAAGTAGATAATCTCCACTGGCTATGACTTTATGACAGGACTTTCATTAGCAAGTGATCCTTCTACTGAAGTTGAATGAAATGAGTAATTATTCTATTTTGCAGTATTGCTGTTCAGGTATTGTTGACAACTGAATTTTTTGTCATACTAAGCAACACAACACAGGAGATTGGATGCTCAAAGGAAACTATAATTCTCCTGGGGGAAAAAATTAAAAAATGATATCTGGTCACTTTATATACGTCAGACCTCCAAGTACATGCTGAATTGCAAAAATATAATACATTCAAAAAGAATATTTATGTGCAGTATTTTTCTCTCATGTCACAAAAACTGTAGCCACAATTTACAAGTATATGCACAATCAAATTGCTATTGATTTAGCAATGCCTTTCTTTGATGTCCCTTGCCTTAACCTCATTTATAAAGCTGTTTTGCATTATTTCAAACTGTCAATGATTTGTGACTCATGAATATTCAAATCTAATTTGCACTTACCTTTTTTGCATGCATGCTTACTTGTAATTTGTCTCATTTGCCCTTTGTTTTGTGTTTATTTTCAGATTGTTTAGAGAAGTAAACTCTGTTTTTAAAGTAATAGCATCAAGTTAAACACAAGTTATGCAATTCTCACCTTACTAGAGTTACTGCAACTCCACTAACTTCATATTTATGTGCAGTCTAAGTGAAGAGAAAGAGGTTCACGAACTCTTTCTGGTTGCTTTTTCTCTGTTCACATCAACATCATTGCAATAGCAATGGCTTTACTTAGTATTTTATTCAGAAAGAAATATCAAGACTAAACTCTCTCATTTTGGTGTTTAGGTCAGTTCAGACCTCAAATCTGAGTAAATTTAATAATTCCTTCCTCTGACTTAAAAGTGTTCCCTGGTAATACTATTATCACAGGGGGAAAAAATTGCTTCATTTGACTTGTTTTTGTGGCTGTGGTAAATCCTGTAGAATAAGTCCCCAACTTAAGAATACTGGTACAATACTATACACTTTTCCATGAAACACTCCACCTACAAGTATACCAATTGCAGTTCAGTGGGTAAAAAATCCTATTCTTTCCATTCTTGTTAATCTAAAAAGTCTTTTAACCAGTTAGGTGCTAGGGAGAGCAGGGCCAAGATCGTTGTGTGGTTTTTCCCATTTATGGAGGATTATTAGTGAGAACCTCTCTCAAACACCAAGAATCTTGCTAGATTTTTATTTCAGGAGTAGTTACCATGAACATATTGGCTGCAGATGGGACCTTTTTCCATGAATCAAGTCTGGAGATAAGAGCAAAAAAAAATTTGCTTTTGGATCAAAAAATATGATCTTACTTGAGTATCAAAAACCATTTCCCAGGGGAAGTGATCTGAAATTAAACCAGAAGCAGGGGGAAAAAAGGCAACTGATGATTTTGCATAATGTTTGAAAGCTGAAATCAGCCTACAGTGGCAAAACTGTTTATGTTCCTGGGTTCATGCTGCAACCCTAGTTACGAAGTAACTCTAGGGTGTTCAGATGGCTCTTGTTTTGATCATGTTTGTGACCACATATGTGAACATTAAAGCAAGAATAATTTTTCTTTGAACAAGTATTAGATGAATACATTTCCTATATGGAGGTTTTCCTTCATGCTCTTAGCAAATGGAAGGGAGGCAGAATCAAGCCATGGACAAATACCTGTATAAAAAAGCGTGAAGACACAGGCAGGAATATTTCTTGGGCACTTTTATTATTCATTTAGTCTCTTGTCTAAATAATTTCAACCAACCTTTTGGGAAATAGAGCAAGTATGATAGGTGATCAGTGACACATCAAGAGTAATGAAATTAAAAGTCCAAAAGAAGATATTGTGAATTACTGAAAATTTTTTGCCTAAGCTCTTCTTGGTCAATATTTTGAAGTAAACTGAAGTAAAATTCCCTGATACGATGTGGGGTTCCCAGCTGGGAACAAGAGATCTGAGCCCAGAAAATATAGCTGTATTCATCCAACAGTTGATTTCAAATGAATAGTTTTATCATCTCTTCCATAAAAGAGAAAAATATTTCAAATGTTTATTTTTAGCTTGGCACATGAATAATAGAAATAAAAGTATCTGAATATTTAATATTAAGCAATTCTTTTAAAAAAATCAATATATGGGTTAATAATTACATATTAGTAGAGGGGTTTTTTTCATAATGCCAGGACCATGCTTTTAAATGGCAAGTCTCAGCTGTTGTGAAGTCCAAGGTAAAGTCGAGTGCCCTGAAACACCCAAGAAATAGTATTATCCAGTATGACACATGCCTAGATATGTCTTATTGTGATCATAATATAGCCTAAAGGTAAGAGTACAGAGCATCCACTTCTGTGTTATTTTTTCAATGCTGTTTATGTTTCTCTACATCAAAGAAAAGCTTCTGCAAGAGCTATTTATATTGTTGATCAATAGAACTATAAATGATGGTTTATAAATGCATAAGACAAGATTTAAATTTAGCATTTACTTTAAAAATTAAATCTATTAGTACATTAAATTGATCATTTTCTCTCACTGAAAAGCCAGTTTATCTTGAAAAACACTTTCAAAAAAGCAGAATGTACCACCATGACATAAGAGATACTTAAAGTGCCAAGCAAAAGACATGACTGTGAATCACCAAATATGAATCAAAGGACTGATGTTTTCTTGTGCTCAGGGCTTACTGGAAGGGTAGTGACTGTCCACATTTATTATCAGTATGACCTGGAAAGTTGAGTACTTCACACCAGCAGACTTGGCATCCTGCAAAAGCACCTTGCAGAATCCTGCCTTGTGTCTTTCATTCACGTTCTCCTTCAGTCAATGGGACTTTGGGACACAGGTTTGGACTTGAAGATACCAAGGTCTGTCAGCATACAAAACATTGTTGACAGAGATTCCCAGCATTGAGGTATGAACTTTTGATCCCCCTAATGGGTGAGTTCTATAGAACGATTGGCAGCCCTTTCCAGTGAGGAATAAAACTGGTAACACGTGTGTCTAATCTTTTAGATCTATTTGCTGTGTAGTCACAGTGTAGGACAATTTCCCTTCTAATATACTAGCATTAAAGTCAGTGGTGACACAGCACAGAAGAGTTTTGCTTTTTGAGTTTATTGCCTAGCTGTGATGGGAAAAGCATAGTGAACAGAAGCATGTAAACACGGTAAGATAGCTAGTTGTACACTAAAGATATAGGGCCTATTGTTTGAAATTAAAACCAGTCTCTGCTCTTTAACACCATTACCAAGGAGAATACTCATATTCTATATTCATATATATCTAATTCACCATAAATATAGATTCCCAGATTCTTTTATTCTAACATGGAAAACACGATGATGTCTGAGAACTTGTTAAACCTAGATGTTGTCCTGTCCCTTCCACTTCAAAAGTCTTGTGGGGACCATTTTCTCCTGCAAGAACTGGATCTTCTCTGCAATGTTACTGTGAATCATTCTGCTCAATCTGACAAGACTCAAATGGAATATTAAGATTTTCAAAATTATTAACAGAGGGAAAAAATAAAATTAGAACTATCCATGAAGGATTTTACTTTCGTAAAATAGTATGTATTAACTAATGTATATTCCGTAACTTACCTTATACTTGAGTTTCATTAGCTTCCATTACTGAGGTAATTAATTTAGCTGGAGAAATTAAAGGAGCCAAAGAGATGACAGCAGGCATATGTGAGAAAGAAGTCAGATGTAGGTCTCCAATAGTGGGCAGTGGAAAAGTGTTTTCGACATGCATTTTGTAAATGTTAAGAAAGTGTAAAGGAGTGAACACAAGGAGTGTACATAGGACAGATGTGGTGCCTCTTCTACTGTTTCATTCGCAGTTGTGTCCTGGTTATGCTGCCTGCAGTCCAAGGTAACATGTCTATTCTTCTTGAGTAGCTTTGACCACTTATAGTGAGGAGTTAATACAAAAACACCTAAACTAAAATGCTTCTTGGTTGGGTAGAAAATATATATATATCTTCTCAGACTAAGGCTTCTTAGGGGAAATGTTGTATCCAAGGGCTATTTCGTGAGCTGGAAGTGCTCTACTGAACCTCTGGGGCAAACGTTTGCATTGAATTGTTGAAAGAGTCTGAGATTGGCAACGCCACCCTGCCCTTGGCTAATGAGCCTTCCCCGAGAGAATATCAAGTGCAATTACCTTCCAGGGAATAACAACATACCAAAGAACCATGGACTCTGCAGAGAAAAATGAAACACGCATTTGTAGGTAGAACCTGTATGAATCAGCATTAATTATCCAATAGAGACAATGGGGTTGCAGTAAGTCTCAGTTCCCAGCTCACACCGTAGATCACAGCAAATGTGAGCTACTTATTTTGAAAGTTCAACTTGCCCTAACATCCCTCCTCTGCCCATATGCTTCTGCGCTTGAGTTATGTTTGGTGGCTGTGCTTCTGGGACAAGTTTCCTGAGCCCCAGTTTTGAGTTCACTGGAGAGGCGATAAAGTGGGTTGCTGGCAGTGAGAGGCTCCTGAACATCAGCGGTGCAGTGAAGCTAATGCAAGGACTCATTCGAGGTGCCGGCGTGACCGAGGACATCAAGCTTCCCCTAGAAGTGCTCAAGGAGGTCGGGCTACCGGGCAGCCGTCTGCCCTCGGCTGCAGAGCCGGCAAAATCTTGTCCCCCCCTGCGGCTAGTTGTCCCAGCAAAGGCGGAAAGTGGGAACAATTCCAGGCCACGCGGTTTTGCTGTGCACATACCTAGGAAGGAGACCGGGGGGAGAAGGCGAGAAACCCGCATATTTTGGGTTGAGTGATGGTGAAAACACGCGAAAGTGCGCGTCCAGCGCTAGAGAGATGAAGAGGGCTGCCGGCCGGCGCCTTTGTGCCGGGGCTGCACGGCCCGTCCCGCCGGCGGGGGCTGCGAGGGGTGACCGCGGGGCAGAGCGGGGTGGGCGGGCGGAGCAGCGCCCGCAGCTCCCTGGAGCCCTGGGGCGGCTCCCCGGGGAGCCGGGAAACCCCGCCGCAAACTCTTCGGACGTGAAAACGGCGAGGAGCGGGGCCGGCTGCTTTGCTGAAAGCAGGCACACGTATATTGAGTTTGTCAGGGATCATAAAATGCGAATTGATTATTCAAACAGCCATTGATTATAAAAGAATGCTTACTGCGGCAATGGGAAAGGTTAAAAGGAAATTGACCCTCTGCGTACGTGACATAAAGTCATTAGGTAAATGAGATATTCATACGGGGTGTAATCAAGGTCATGCTAATTTTATTTGCGGTATTCGACTCAGATCTCGAGCTTCGTTTGGGGACAACAAATTGTCCTCGAGGGAAATGAAACGCCAGGTAGACCACAGGTGCCGTAAAAAAAAAAAAAAAAAAAAAAAAAAAAAAAAAAAAAAAACACCAAACCAAAACAACAACAAAAAAAACCGAAACACGTAAATAAAAGCCGACTGGGGCAGCAAATTCCCCCGAAGCCCCGTGTCCGTGGTGGGCCCGACCACCAGGCCCAGCCCCAAGCTCGGGGCGGCTGCGGAGCATGGGCCGGCGCCCGCGGAGCTGCTCACAGGATCGGCCCTCCCCGCAAGGGTTTTCTCACCTCGCTGCTCCCAGGTCCGCTCCGACCGGGGAAACCTAGGAGTGCGAGCAATGTCAAAGATCCTCGCCTCTCCCAGACAGGATGAGAACGTGTAAAAAATTAGATTTATTTATGCACATATTTATCCCCTCTAATTATAGAAATTAATCCTCTTACTTATGACTAAAAGGTAACGTCTAAGGCGTCCCTTTGATGTTTAACAGCATCATTTGTGGCTAACATTCCAACTGATTAAGGAATAATTGTTGTTAAATGCTTTACAAGTGGATAGTGTTTAATTGAGAGACATTCATAATTTTACGGTTTACCACAAAATGAAACGTAATTAAAAACGCAGGAACTTCCAACTGATTTTATTCCAATTATGTTTATTGTTCAGACTAATTACTGCACAAGATGGGGTACTTTTCCCCATCTCTAAATGTCACACGCTTCCCAAATATGCTCTTGCAGGTTTTTCTTTTGCAGGTACTGGCTTGGGACGGCTTTCTTCAGCCTCCATTCCCCCCACCCCCAACCCCCCATTATAATTAAATGCTCCAGTCTTTTTTTCTCTCCTCCATGCAACACCTTGGGATGTGAGAAAGTGATGGCAGCTCTCTTCCCTCGGAGCTCGAAGTAATTGTAGAGGGGCTGATGAATTTCTTGAAGAAACGCCACACACTGAGGAAACCATCTCCTAGCAAGATTTTACAAACCAAAGTAAACAAAGCACCCCAGGGGCGATTTCCTCCTTTTGCGCAGCACACTTCTCAATTTACCTCAGAAGGGGTCACAATCACACATGAGAATTACATCAGAAATCATACTTGGTTTGGGGAAGATATTCTCTATGAGAAGAAGCGGAGAAATTGAAAGTGTTCAAAGGAAGGGATGGTCATTAAAATACCTGCCAAGCACGCTGCCATTCCCCTAACAAACCTTCCTTCTTCCCTGTGAACTCAGAAATCTCTTCAGCATCTATTTTAAACATATATA
>VYXB01007843.1:512810-547913 GCA_013397135.1 Pachyramphus minor | reverse complement strand
TTTTTTGCGTAGAGAAAGAAAAAAGGAAAAAGAGAGAGAGAAAAAGGAAAGAGAGAAAGAGACAGAAAAAAGAAGAAAACTCAGAAACTCATCGTGGTTCTTGACTGTTTTTTATATATTATTGTTGTTATTGTTGTTGTTATTATTATTATTTACCCATATTGGAGAATAGGAGAAGTCTATAAGTGGGTTGCAAAAAAAAAAAAAAAAAGGATTCTTCTTCACTCTAAATCACTTTCTTTGCTGGACTGGGATATTAAATATACGACACATCCAGGAGTTTATTGGAGCGCAGACTGATGGCGCAAAGGGTAGGTTTAAATCTCCAACACTTACCTATATATAAATCCTCTCTTAAGAGGGGCCTGTCCGATTTGCTCTCCTCTGTTGCTGCTGATGATGGCGGCCACTATTAAAAAATAGCAGCAAAAATTATTCACTGGCTTTTTGTGTGTGTGCATGAGTGTCTCTGTGTGTGTGTGTCTCTGCAATTGTTCCACACTTTTTTCCTTTCTAGCTTTTCCCCCAGCAGAGCGATTTCCCTGCTCTCTGCCTGCTCAGTAGCACGGGTTTCACAGGGGAAAGCTTGCTGCTGCTCCTGCTGCTCCTGCTGCTGCCGCCGCTACTGCCACTGCCTAGCAAAGACTAAGAAATACATATGTGTGTCTGCGTATATACGAATGTATATATATGTATACACATATAGCTGCTTTTTTTTTTTTTTTTTCCCTCTGGCTTTGACAAGGACAAGNTCTGGTTTTTGTTTTTTTTTTTTGTTCTTCCTTTCTAATGCAGAGTAACTCTAGTTTCTCTCCTCCGTTTCCTTCCTTTTCATCCCCGTTTCCTTGTTAGGGTTTCTCCTGCCCATTCTGAAGAGGACCATCTACCCCCACACACGCAGGCAGGCATACACACTTTCCCCCATTACCTCTCCCCGCACCCCCACTCCTTCCTCAGCCTCTCCAGTCCCGGCTCCCGATCCTAGTTGATTTCATTTTGCACATTTCTCTCTCTGTTGTGGCTGTTCTTGTTTTGTTTTGCTCTGTTTGTGTCTGTCCGGGTGCTTTACTCTCTTCTGACTTTTGTTGTTGTTTGTTTGTTTTGTTGGGTTTTTTTATTCCCCTCTCTTTCTTCTCTTCTTTCTTTTTCTTTCTCCTCTTCCGGCCCGTTTTTTGACAGTACGATGAGCTGCCCCACTACGGCGGGATGGATGGAGTAGGGGTGCCGGCGTCCATGTACGGGGACCCCCACGCCCCCCGGCCGATCCCCCCGGTGCACCACCTCAACCATGGGCCGCCGCTCCACGCCGGACAGCACTACGGCGCCCACGCCCCGCACCCCAATGTCATGCCGGCCAGCATGGGCTCCGCTGTCAACGACGCCCTGAAGCGGGACAAGGATGCGATCTACGGGTAGGTGCCGCCGGGCCGCCAGGCGACAGGCCCGCCTCGGCAACGCTGGTGCCCGCGGAGCGGCCAGGGCAGGAGCGGGGCGGGCGGGCGACACGGGCTCCCGCGGGGCCGCGGCGGCAGCGGCACTCGGGCTCCGGAGTGGAGTGGGGCGGGAGAAGCCCCGGAGGGTCCGGCGGGAGGGCGGTGGCCGGCCAGCCGCCCGCTCTGGTGGGAGACCCGCGCGGTGGCACTGCCGCGGCTGGAGATCTCGGGACGAGGACGATTCCAGCCTGACTTAGCTGAGGTACCGGCACCCACGGGAAACGGGTGCTGCAAAAACAGACCTCTCGGGGAGAGAGGCTGGGGTTCGAGGAGATGGTGTTGCCTTGTCCTTCCATTTTGCTTTTTTATTTACTCGGGTTTTTTCCTTCCCCCCCCCCCCCCCCTTTTTCTTACCCGGGGAGGTGGGGGCATGTCTTTCTTGGAAAGACCACGGTTCGGAGTTAAGGACGGCTCACATTGCTCTGAATTTTAGTTGGAGAAGTGTTGTTCTGGTGTTCTCCTCCATGCCATAATGCCACTCTTCCAACTTTGTAAATAAAGAGCTATTCACAATGCAGAAGGTAGTAAGAATGAAAGGGATTCACTTCTTGCAAACAGCTCTTCCCTGAGAAAGAACACGTAAATACATTGGGGGCAATGAAATGAGTTTTCTACTTAAGAAAGAAAGAACATGAGGAAAAAGAGACACATGCCCAGCAAAACTCAAGGCGCCAGGGCTTTGCTTGGAGGGAATGACATCAATTCCTTTCAATGCCTTTTGGAAAAAATACTAAATGAGCCTAAAAGGAGAGCTAGTAACATCTATGACAGAGTGTGGGGCCTTGATCAGACACCAAAGGGGAAAAGAAACAAATGCATGATTACTACTTAGCACGCAGACAATTTTTTTTCTGACTACACCAACTATGGGAAAATATTTCACGAAGTGCTCCCTCCCTCCACCCCCTCCCCTGCTCACTTATCTGGACAGATGGTATTTTACTTGGGTGTGCTTCCTAAGCCAGGAAACTTCACCACATTTTTGCTAGCAGGCCCCTTGAAAAATAAAATTACGTATTAAGGAGTTTGCAGTTTGCCTAGCTGTGCTCTCGTTTTAGGTCATAGCTGGAGGGTAGGGATGGGATCTTCCACGTTTTGCGGTATGTTAAGCTGTGGCAAAAAATGTAAGATTCCCAGCTGAGCTGCTGCTGAGCACATTCGGTGCCTTGTGCATTTGGAGGAGCAGTCACTTTTGTCCTCATCGGTGAGGACTGAACGGGGGATGTGGCTCGGGTGTTTCAATTTCAAAAGGGAAAAAAGAAAAACAAAACCAGCAGCCCAACAAAAACCAATCCACCACAAACCCCATCATTTTTAGTTCAAAATGTTGTTCTTTCCTACTCTGTCTGGAGCATTAATGCGAGGCTGTAGAGTGTGGCTGTGTCCGTGTGTCCGCGTCTGTGTGTCCATGCATTAAAAAAAAAAAAAAATACTTGTTGATTAGAGTTCTTCTTTCCCCCTCTCCCCCCACCCCCTCCTTTCTCTTTGTATGCCACTGCCCGGTAGGCACCCGTTGTTCCCCCTCTTAGCTCTGGTCTTTGAGAAGTGCGAGTTGGCGACCTGCACGCCCCGGGAGCCCGGCGTGGCCGGCGGGGACGTCTGCTCCTCCGACTCCTTCAACGAGGACATCGCCGTCTTCGCCAAACAGGTTCGGCACCTCTCCGCCCGCCCCCGACCCTCTCCAGCGCTTCCGCCGCCTCCTCAGCTCCTCGACCCATACGGACGGGTGTTGGCAGGGGCAGCACCCCCTCCCCCCCGGCGCCCCCTCTCCAGCGGGGCGGGGGTGCGCGCTGGTGGCCCGCCTGGCCCTAAACCCCCCCGCCGCCGGCAGCCCCTCCACGCTGCCAGGCTGGGACTCCCGGCCCTCGCCCTCCTGCATTAGTTATAGGGAACGATACTGTGGCTGAGTTTTGGAGGCAGAGGGAGCGGGAGGCAGACAGGAGACCCAAACGAGAGGGCTGCCGTGTCACCGGCGGCCGGCTCGGCGTCGGGCTGGCAGCTTCTCTCTAAGCACGGTGACCCGGGGCGTCCAGACGGATTTTGGTAGCGGTCGGTTTTGTCACACGGGTTTTCCCCCTTCGGGTGATCCGGTTACCGGGCTAAAAAGAGAAGCTATACTTCACGCCGCTTTTCCTTCTTCTTGCAGGTCCGCGCCGAAAAACCACTTTTTTCTTCAAATCCAGAGTTGGACAATTTGGTAAGGCCTTCTTCCCATTCCACCACACTGCCCTCTCGTCCTTCCCAACCCCTTCGCTAGCTGCCGGCAAGCGCCCTCCGCCGCCCGGGGCCGTGGCCGATCGGTGCGGCGGGGCAGTGGCTGCCGGCCCAGGCACCCGGGCTGCGCGGGCAGGGGAGCGGGGCGCCGACCGGCCGGGGAGTTGCCGTCAAGGGGCTTCAAGGAGCTGCACTCTTAAAGAGAGCCAGGAAAAACTCTCGAGCCCCAATGCATTGCAAAGCTGCGTTTGAAAGCCATGGGAAGCTAAAGTGAAGGAAATAACTTCTTAAGAAGAGAGAGATGGAGAATTCTAACGTAATTCTTTTGGTAATGTGAACGATTTCAATATTCAAAGTGCCTAAATCCGCTTGTAAAAAAGATGCCAAACTATTCACACACTCACCGCCCTTTCTCCTGCGGGCCTGGAGGATGAAGGGGTGGGGAGGGAAGAGCGTGTGATAGACTTCCCTGTGGACCCTCAGGGATGAGGGCCGGGGTGCTGAGAAGGGAGCAAGGAGGAGAGGAAAAGGTTTTCTCCTAGATCGCGGTAATAAAGCACTAATCACAGCTCCTGGAATAAATACTATAAAAATCAAGTGCTTAGGTTAAAGTTGATCAAAATTGTTGAAGCGTAACCAATGAGCTAAAATCCTGGATAATGACTGCGCGCCCTGACAATCCCCTTCTCCCCCTTGCCCACTTGGGCTCGAAGCTCTGCACAGCCCCATGCTCCTGTCTCCCACGTAACCTCTTGCTCAAAACTTTCTTGCAGATGATCCAAGCAATTCAAGTACTAAGGTTTCATCTTTTGGAATTAGAAAAGGTAAGAGCCACGGAGATGGGCGCGGGGCATGCTATTCCCTCCCTGTCCTCACCTTCTCCTCCCACCCCACCTCCCCCACCGCGCCCTCCCTCCCGACTGGGCTGACTTGTAAACATGGCCAGAGGAGAGAGGGGAAACGCAGTGTGACACTATAGCCTGTGCCATCAGAACATGTGACACCCGACAGGCATGCCCGGCCCAGCCTGGCTTTTTTTTTTTTTTAATGTGTGTGTTTGTCTAATTTCAATATTTAATATGTTGAACCTCTTCCATCCTTCTTTCTGCTTCCCTCAGTAGAAGTTCTTTTCCTCACTCAGAAATAATATGTTCAATAAAAAGATATGAAATCACTCTCTCCCCTCTCCAGCTCTGGCAGGCACATTAACCCCAAGCAAGCACTAAATGTTTGGAAGAGGCAGGGGCCCCTGCATGGCATGGGCAGGGGACTGTGTCCTGGGATTAGAACGGTTCTAACCACAACCTCACCGAGTAGCTTCGTTTTACTGCTCTCAGCCATTTAGATCTTTGTTTTTAGCCCCGCTTTAAACTCATCCTGTCCCAAGTGACTAGTTGTACCTGTCCGGCTCGTGTATGCTCCGGAGATACCACCTGGGTGCAGCTTCCGGTGTTCCGATGCTATCATCAAATCTGATTTTCTTCTGCACACCAGTCCAAACCCCCTATCTCTCTCTCTAACTTGTTGCTGTGGCAAGTCTCTAGAGAATAATATGTACCGTAACAATTTCTGTATTGTTTCCTTGCCTTCAACTATTGTCCCCCTTAATTAGAGTTACTTGTGGAGTAGAACAGAGGGTTGTCCTTGCTAAAAAAAAAAAAAAAAAAGGGAGTACTTTTTTATTTTTAANAAAAAAAAAAAACCAAACAAAAAAAATGGTTGCAATTTGATATTTTGCCATTATTGATACTATTATTATTGTTATTCTTTTCAGGTTCATGAATTGTGTGATAACTTCTGCCATCGGTACATTAGTTGTTTGAAAGGAAAAATGCCAATAGACCTCGTTATTGATGAAAGGGATGGCAGCTCCAAATCAGACCACGAAGAACTCTCAGGATCTTCCACAAATTTAGCTGATCATGTAAGTCCTTCTGTTTTCTTTATGGTATTTTTTAAGACTTTAATCTGCTTAGAGGAACTGTTCCTAATTTCCTTGCTTTGCTGCTATTGTCTATTAGTATTATTACTACTTTAACCTCTTGTAAGCTCGGATCCTATCTTCACATTTTCCTCCCTCTTGCTTTGTGAAGTTGTAGAAATTCAAAAGGTTCCCTCAGTTTCCATCTATTAAGCATGGAGTTTGCAATGATTTGTAAAGTTTCCTGGTCTGGGCGGCTTGGAGAGCTAGCAAATTGTCTGTTTGATGTGAGGATTGGTGCTTTCTTGTCTTCTTTGCCAACTTTGTAATCAATGCATCAATGTAAAGAAATTGAGACAAGAAAGTTAGGGAGAAAGTTTGCTGATTTGCTCCCCCTCCCCTCTTGTGGGGATGACAAGTGATGAGAATTATTGGCAATACCACACTGCATTAAAAAAAAAAGGGGTTAGCACATGAGAGTTTCCAATGCTTTTGCTTTAGAGCAGCTTATTGTCAGAATATGGACTTATTGCCAAATGCCTGAAGCATCTTCATAATAAAAGACAGTAACCTTGATGAAGCAATTATTAACAATGTATTACAGAAAGCTGGAGAGAATGATGATTGAGTAACCATAGGTTAGCGTTGATTTTAACACTTTAGGAGTTGGTGGATTAGGGTAAAGTGTGTAGGACTAAATGTTGGTGTGTGTGGTGAGGAGAGTGCCTTTGTTTTTCCGGGTTTCGGAGGGGCTCTTGTGATCCTTCAAAAGATGTAGATGCAGAGAGACTTCGGGATGTGAACGGAAAGGTTGCAGCTGGTACCGCAAAAAAGGAAAGGAATAGCTCTGGTTAAAAAGAGTGGGTGTGAACTCCAGTTTATTTATAGGAATGCATCCCTAGGGGGTAAAGGGGTTTATACAGTTTTAGATTCAATTGAACGCATAATCTAAATGATACAGTCTAATATTTTAGTGGTTGAAATATTAATTTAACACCCAGTGTGAAGCTAACCATGCTTTCTGCACAGGCGCCTGCCTTTATTTCCCAATGTGTTGAGAGGAGTAGCTGCAAGCCCAGGGAGAATGAGCTTTCCAGGAGCTTTTGTTTCCTTTGAAAACATGTTGTTTGTGTGTGTATCTGATAATTACATTAGACCTGGACTGAAGCTGAATTGGGATATAAAATAATAATAAATTCTTCTAATGTCCCCCTTTTGGCATGTCTTATATTTTTGGACCCAAGCCTTAGCTTTCATTTTCTCATTTGTATTCAGTAAACATTGCAGGACAAGGTTTGTGCTATGTTTTACGTTTCGAATCTATTATTTTGAGAGAAAAAGGTATGCAGAGCTTCCTGAAAGTTTCTCTGCTTATCAGCTATCTCACACATAGATAATAAACTCCATGAGTCATGACACAATTTCAAAAATATTTGTATCATGGCATTTTACAACCCTAAATTAGTGGGCATAAGTATTCTGGGAGAGTACTAGAAAAGAAACTGAAATGAGTGGCAAGCTGAAAGATAGTGATTCATTGTGTAAAATTTAGAGAAACAGAAAAAACCCAACATGTTTCTCCAGTACAGTTTCTTTACAAGCCTGTGTTTCAAGTGGAAGTGTAGAAATGGAGCATGCTTATGTTTATATTGAAGAGATTAGATAAACTAGCTTGTTTAGGGTTCTGGCAGATGGCAAATGCTCAAGCCAATTTGCAGTGCTCCATTATAATATTTAAATTCACACACAATGATAGGACAGAGGTGGAGGGGGGTTAGCATTTTGATAATTTGGTAACTATTATCATCCCTAAGAAGAATCTGTGGCCCCAAAACCAAACTAAAATAAATATGACAACCCATTTATCTTGCACCCGTTAGGGTTTACCACTTCATTGGGTATTATAATTTAAAGCCTTTTATTTCCTGGAGATTTGAGCTATAACATTTTTACTTTAGCCCCCTGCTATTTGTTTTGAAAGGAAGCAATAATTTGTGCAACCAGAACACCAACTGGGAAATGAAGAGCTGTATCACATAGTTACATTTTATTCATGCGTTTTGGGAAATGTGTCTCCTTATTGGATTTTTTTTCTTTTTTTTAGTATATTAGTTTCTTTTCCTGACAAAAGTTTAACACTTTTTTATAGCTTAGTCAAACTACCATGTTTTATATTTACACTGTACAAGGTTCCAGCAGGAAGAAATCCACCTTTATTCATAGAGAAGAAAAAGATTTTAAAAAATGACTAATATAATCATGCAAGTCGATTAAAAAACGAGCTATCATTTCTGAGCATCTACCTGAAAATGTAACAATTCAAGCATGCAAATTTGTCCAATTTGACTCTCCAGGTTTATTTTTTTTCATTTGCCTTGATATGCATATTTAATATATAGCCTCAGGCTAGATCTCATTTGGTGAAAGTTGGTGCAGGGGAGATGATGAGCCACTTCAGAAGGACAGAGACAGCGTGTTGTTTCCTCTGTTTTATGTATTGGCCTGCTATTCTGATCAACGAGTCTTCCCCTCATGGTTTTATTTGCACATGAAATACTAGGAGCATTTCAACTGATTGGCTATGAATAATGATAGCCCAAAAGAAGTGTAGGTTAATTTGTTGTGTGCCAAGGTTTCTCTTGAGGAGGTGACAGTTTGTGACAGCTGTTTGACACCCCAAAAGTCCATACCCCTCTATTCTTACTAAGTAGTGTAAAGCTACCCTCTGTGTGTTTAACGTGAATATGAGGGTAGTAGTGGTGACAGTGGCAGTGCTGAACTAGGAAATAAGACAGCTCTCAGCTTTATTACTTTGCTAGACCTGAAAAACTGAAACAGGGAAAGTAACAGAAACAATTGTAGGATAACTGGTATTTAGTACCTTATTAACTTGTTACCATAAGACTTTAAATGAGGTACTCAAATAGTGCATGCTTACCCTTTCAAAATCTACTGCTTTACTATTTACATCATTGGAAACCAAAACCAAAATCAGCAAAAGAATGAACTCTTCAGAGATACACCTGTGCTGGAAAAAGGAGACAGCTGTGAGCAGTTTTGCTGTACATGTTTGTTAATAATTGTGTTTATCGAATTTTATTTTAGTGTGCTATTAACCGTTATGTAATATAGTTAGTGCAAAGGGTCCAGGGACTTGGTAGACCAAACAGAGCACTGCTGGCCACAAGAAGATGAAACTTTTGTTGTTACTCTGCTGTGTTTAGTAAATATAACAGCCCACAATTAGTGTTTGAATTTTTAACACTCTCAGGTTTTTTTGTTGCTTTGAGGTATTAGCTGTAGATGGGAAGAAGGTAATTACAACTATGCCCTGGCTGAGCCAGATCAGTTAGGGGAGGGGGAAAAAAAAAGATAAGAAAAGAGGAAAGAAACCTTTGCAGCTGCAGTTCAAGTTGATTTGCCCAGCACAGACAATTTGTTATTGTTCAACATAAACATTCTGGGCCCTATCCTGCAGTCTGTGTTCAGCCTAAAATATCTGTTGCGATTGCTGAAAGATTCTTTTTTCTCTTCCAAGTTACTAAAATTGGAAAAACATAATGCTTGTAAAATTTGGAGACTTTTAAACTTTTTTGACCATATGATAACATTGTGTACTTTAATTACATTTCTTTTGTACCTTGCTTCACCTGATGCCACAATTCTTCCTTTAGCACAAAACTATTTGCAATTCTCCCATAGAAATTTATGGCTCCCTTTTCACCGGCTTTCGTGGGAACTGGATCAGGGCCTCAGTCTTTTTAATATTTGTTTATGTGTTCTAGTCAATTTGTAACTCAGAGGTAATAATATACAGATCATAATTTATAAAATTTAATTAAAAATGGATAGAAATATATATATACATCTCTTTTATAAAAAAATACTGTTGACAGGTTAGAAATCCAATGTCTTAGCTGCAGAAGAGAAATATTAGTCTGAGTATTAAATCTTCCAGCTCTTAGATGAAGAGATACTTCTGTACTTTTGGACATCCAGACAATTTACATTTCTTTAATGTTTTTCTCAAAGAGTGGTTTGTGCAAATTCCTGACATCCTGCAGATAAGAAAAAATAAAAATAAGGTAATACATATCTGTTCCAGTTATATAATTAAACCTTTAGGTAAGATTTCACTGAGTAACGAAGAAGTAATTGGGAGCCTGATGCTACAGTCTCCAGGTACTCCACACTTTTGCGGACTTCAGTGGGAGTTTTAAGAAATGTAGTATCAGACCTCAAAGGTGCTCTTTCTGCCTGTAGTGTCAGAAAGAAAACTAAATAGCCAACTGCAACAATAATAAGGCAAACTTCTTGGGATGTGCCTTAAGACATTGTGGTAGGCCCTGTGCTTCTGAAGGGGCAAGGAGCAGCAGGAACTTTCAAAGACTGTAGATATTGTGCAGTTCCTCTTTTCAAAGGGCCAAGGTATGCTTCAGTCAATGACTGAAGTCTCAAATTTGAGTCTGCAGCTCAAATCTTAGTATTGGTTTTAAACTGTGGTCTCACAAACTGAACCAATAATGTATTGCACTATCTATTTGATGATAGGGTTCCCTCTTTGGTTTGAGTTGTCTATATATCTAGATGAAGTGTAGCCACACTGAATGACATAGAAGTACAATTAAAAAAACCAAGAAACTTTTGATTTTTTTAAGTCTGGGTTCCTTACTAGCAATGTATGTATGATTTCAGTCTTAATTAGAAAATACAAAGCACACAGCTTTTCAGTATGCTGCCACATTCTAGGATGGTCAAAAATTCCTCCTGACACTTTTCTCAATGCAAAATCAAGTGACAAGAATCAAAACTTTTACACATTTACACAAATATCCAATAGATTGCAATGCCTTGTATTTTGTTTAAATTGTGTAATTCTGGTACAAAAAAAAGCAATCATATGAAGTATGCATCTGTAGAAAAATATACCTTAGTAATACCAGGAGTAGTCTTTTTTAGGAAACATACATATTGTGTCAAATTAGAGTTTCTGATGGCTCGTTTGCATATTGAAAATTTCTTTACACAGTAAGTTTATTATTAATGCACTCCACATGGTCCCTAAGACACCATCCTGAACTTTATACTCACAAAATATAGACAGACATGGATGCACCACAGAAACACATGCGCATGTATAGGTTTCCATGTCCTGCATAATCTATCGTATTTTTGTATACGATGGTACCTAGACACAGATTTTTGGCGTTGTCAGTCATATCAGTCATTCCACTGTGTTTACAGGTGTTACTTGTAAGAACAAGGTGAGCAGGATTTGGCTTGTATTTGCGGATGATAATGCCATCTGTGTCAAGTAGTTCAGTTTTGTGTTTGCAAAACTAATTTACCAGACTTTTGAGTCCAACCACCTTCACAAAGAATAAGCTCTATAGCCATTGTAGTTTCTTTTATGAAAGCACTTTGTGTTTTTTTTGTTCCTTCAAGATAATGATTTTGTCCATTTCGTCTGATAAAATTATGTCGGGACCTGATCCTGTCACAGTTGTATACGTAAAACTTCAGTTAATGTCCGTGAGCCAAATCCTGCTCAGCTAACTCACATGGGTATCAGCTGGCCTGGTTGATTTTACTTCTGAGTTATAAATAAGAAGCAGGTTCCTCATGGTTAATTGAGTCCTTAATATCACCATAAAAAGCAGTATGAGATTAGAATCATCCCTAACAGTATTACATACACTCACAAAAAACTAGCCAGACTTCACCCAGTGGAAATTTTGGGCATACGAAGAAAGAATTGTGATTTATCAGAAGATGTTCCTATATGAAATTTCTCTGTTACAACATCTCTGTTCAAGGAATCTTGTAGCAGTTAAAAATTCTTGTGGTTTCCAAAAGATTTTCAACATCAACAAAAGAGTAATGTGTCAGATAGGCTTTGTATGCCAGGAGACTCTTGTCCTTTCTGTTGCTCTTTTCTAGATTTAGCGAAATTCAATGGTGGTGCTAAATCATTCTTTTTTTAACTTCCATGGGAAAAAACACTGGTAAAATTGTGTTTTCTAGGGAAGACTGTGTGTGTAAATGAGAAACAGTGGATAGTAGTGGAGTGATCTCCTGTGGCCCTGCTAGTACAAGCTTTCCCCATATTGTCTCCTGCTTTTATATTAATTACAACTTGCATTATCAGCTGCGAGTGTGTAGCCCAGCAAATAGAAAATACTGTCCCTGGAGACATAGCTTCTTGTATCTATTTTCCATCTCCTTCTATTGTGCTCTACTCGGTATTCACTGCTTTTCTCCTAGTAACACTGCTCTTTAACACAATTAGGTAAGAGCAAGAGGAGTACCATATTTGACTCCCAATTATTAAAACTACTGGGAATAGATACAAGTGTACTGTTCACTTTCTATGGTATCTGGCATTAGTTTAGGTCATCTGTGTGTGAAGTTTTTATAGTATGCACACATATACAAACCAGGCAATTGCATTTTGGCAGACATCATCCACACTCTTCAGTGTGTTTCTGCAAAGTATATTACTAAACTTGCAAGATAAAACAAGAAGCCATGCTAGCAGTTTGTGTAATTTATCTAAAGCTATCTGTTAGCTTTATTTTTTCCTTCTTTTTTTTTTTTTTATCCCCTAGTGTGATGACTTAATACAAATTTCATTGAAACTAACAGAAAAATTGCAACTAACATTAGCAGGCTTTAGGCCAGGATCTGTTTAGCTACCTAGACTGTACCAATAAAGTGTTTCCAGTGAAGCACATTTTAGAGATGTCATTTGGTCCCAGGTTTGGGGTTTTTTTGTGAAGACTTCTGTGAAACAACTACTTACAGTTAGTCATTTGGCCAAGAATTTTTTCGTGAGGGATGCAAGGATGGAAACAGTCTAGGGGAGAAAAAGAGAAGTTCACTGGCATGTAACAGTGATCTTAGTCCAAAGCAAACAAATGCTGCCTTTTTATCAGTGTGTAAACTCCACCCATAGAATTATTTGTAATTTTTTAAAATATTAAAGCCTAGTTATTTCCCTCTCTTTCAAATTCCTCCAATATTCTGCTGTCACATCTAGTAAATATCTTATCTTTTATTTTCTGTCCTTCAACAAAATTCTGCCAAATTGCTTCCTCAAGAAAATTGTGTCACAAGAAATACATTGAATTCCCAATCAATACAGTCTGTCTTTCTAAAACAGGATCTACAAACTGAGGTTAAGAACAACTCAGCCTGGTAGAGACAGCAAGTGTTTTCAGCTGTGGGAAGTCTCATTCAGTTATGGTTTTGAAATAGAAAGGCTGATCTAGCTTTTGAAATATTGTATGATAGGTTTTGGATGATATTTGCCTTAAAACATAGCTGAACTGTTACTAGTCAATTATTGTTAATTTTCATACATGTGATAAGGAGCTCCAACGGCAGCTAATGTAAGAAAGCCTGCAGTACACAAAATTAACACAACTCACAGTGTTCTCCGAAAAGTTTAGCCTAGGTGAACATGTTGCAATTATTATCTTTTCTAAAAGAAGGTTCCAGCATGATGCTGTTGGAGGGCTAAACTCATGCTATGCTATTGTTTCTTTCCTTTTTCATGTATTTCTTCTAGCTCTTTATCTGATTACCATCCGGCAAACAGCTGACGCTAAGAGGCTGCAGAGGGCTGAAGAGCTCCTGTCTGCTGTTTGCCTTCAGCTTGAAGCTATTTGAGTGGCTTCCTAACTCAGAGATAAAAAGAGAAGCTCATAGGCAGAACTGTGTTTTAATCCAAGCTGTAAAGAAACTTGCTCAGTTTTTGCATTTTGTTTCCATCTCAACTTTTCTCTAACCTTATTTTCAACTTTTTTATTCTTTCTAATAACATCTGGGCGTCTTCAGCTTTTGAGACTTCTCATCTTTCTGTGTTTCTCTCCACCTGACTCTGTAAAATGATGGTAAAATGTGGTTGGTTGGTTTGTTTGTTTTTGTTTCTTTTCCCATGAAATTGTGGGGGATTACAGTATTAATAGTGATTTCTGAGACTTAATTAATACAATTACCTTGATGAATATAAAATATTATTTTTGGTGGCATTTTTTTCCTGTTGAAATTCTGTGTGAGGAAAAATAGAACAATCTTCAAGGGTTTGGAGGGGGTGGTGATTTTGTGCCATAAGTGCTGTTGTGCTGTCTGTTGTGCTGACAGGTTATGCAAATTTCAGATCCTGACCTGTCTTCTGATTTTACTCCTATCTTCCTGCCGTGGAACCCTGTACGTGGGTGCATGTGTGTTTCTGTCTTTGTAAGGTGAAGGTGATTTGAATCCTTCTTACCGTTTAGTCATATAAGACTTTACTGGGAACCTTTTGAAGTTATGGGCTCTTTCCTTTGTCTCTTCTGTGATCTGGGTCAGGCCCATCAGATTAATGTTACTGGGTATTGTAGCAAGCCATTTTTTGGCAGTTCTATTCTGTATTGCTATCGAGCATGTGGTACTAATCAGTGCTAGGAGATTACTTTGAGATGTTTCAGTGTAGATTCTGGGACTTGGTCCCAATCACACTTACACTGTATTTTACTATGGGTAAATCAGTTGATTTTGTTGAACTTATTCCTACTACACATTGGGGTAGATGAGGTCAGGATCAGTTCTGCTCAAAAAATTTATCCAAACTTGTCACTTGCTGTCTTCAGGTTCTCCTCATGCTTCAATAGTTGGGTATTATTTCGCAATGCAGATTTAGACCACAGTCAAACCTAAGAAGCTTTTTTTTTTTTTTTTTTTTTTTTTTGAGGGGGGATTTATTGTTTGTTTCGGTGTTGAATAATTATAATGCTCTTGATCAAAGTTGTTGCATACAGGTGACGAGTAACACAGGTCTTGCCCCTAGTCTGATCTGTTTCATGTGTTCTTGCTCTCCTTTTCTGCCAGAGGAAATTCCATCTCTTGCCTGCCTTCATGTGGTGCTGATAAAGCTCTTCCTGTACAGTAGAATTCCTGTTTTCCTTTAAGCAACAGCGGGGTATTGGGAATGATCAGGAAAGGGGAGGAGGACAGGAGGAGAATATACTCAACAAAGTAGCACTAAACTGTAACATTAACTTTTCCTCACTTATCCTTTTAAATAGCAGTTCCTCTCTCCGGGAAAGACAATACCCAATAAACTAGAAAGTGTGCTTGAATTATGTGACTAAAGTACAGTAGTTGAGATCTTAGCCAAGTTTTGCAAACTTTGTATGTCTGTCTTCTGTGTTCCCTTTTGTTGTGTTTTATGCATGGTAATGTAGAAAGAATTACATAAAAATCACTATACATGTTATTTTATATAATCACCTGGTGGTTATTCTTGACAATTCTTGTAAGCGAACTGTTAGAAAGATAATTCTAGAAAGTCTTTTGAAATGTGTCATATCAAGGTGGTGATGGGGGGCGGGGGATGAGAAAGCATCTTTCCTGGTACATAATGTCTTTCAGAGAAAGCTTGCTTTTTCCCCTCACAACTTTGCATCTGCTGGAAGTTTTTCCAGTGTTTAAATGGGTGACAGAGAGGGTAGGGAGTGAGGACATACTCCTCTCTCATGCATGTTCTCTTGTACTTCTTGAAACAGTTTCCCTCCTCTTCTCCCCTCACTGCTCTAGTCAGTCTATAAAAACAAAGTGTAAGAAGACAGTTTGCATACCAACTATTTTGATTCTAATGAGAACACCTAGTATCATAAACTGTGCAGGTTGATGCTCTCTCCTCCCACTACCCTGTAGATCTCATTAAGAAACTTTTTTTTTCCTCTCCTGATATATTCTTCTGCAGTACTACTCAAACAATTAAATCCAGACAGCTCTTTGGAAGTTTAAAAAAGAAAAAAAAACAAATCTGTCCTGTGCTTTAACAAATAAATCTTTGTACCTCCTCTGCTTGTCTTTGCTGAAGAATTATTACACTGTGCAAACAGTATCGGTGTTTGGCACATTTGACAAATGCTAATGTGTATACTTCCCCCCCCCCCTTCTTCTCCCGGTTTTCTTTCTGTTCTTCATTTGCTGTTGGAATGGGAACCGTGGAAAAAATTCCTTGGCACTCTGACACCAGAATCCTTCATCTTGGAGAGACCATGATGATGCAACCTCAACGCACTCAGCAGGCACACCAGGGCCCTCCAGCGGGGGGCACGCTTCCCAGAGTGGAGACAACAGCAGCGAGCAAGGTAAAAGGTCAAACTTTTTCCCTCCGCAAAGTAGGCATGACTAAAATAACTCCAGTTTTTTTCATTATATCAGTACATCTGCCTTAGAGTAAACATGGAGTGGCAGACTTGCAGTATAATCAGCTGTGACTTAGGGAGACGGTATTTCCTTTTCTTAACCCACTTAGCTGCATTTTATTATTATTTCAAAGTGAAATATCTAATCTTCAAACAAGCTTTGTAATAACAACTGATTAGTTCTGCCAATTCCTTTACAAATTTGGTTATCTACAGTTTATTTTTGTGTGGTGTAAGTAAATATAATGACATACGTACTCTCCAGTTGCGGTGCAGTTGTTTGAGTTGCGTTATAGACAGAGAGTTTAACCTGTAGTTCTAGCTGGGGAATAAACTTCTATATGAAGTTATGAAGCTACTGAATTACATAAAGTAGAACCTGAATTGGACAGAAAACCCTGAATTGGCTAGAAAAATGTTTCTTGCAATGTTTGCTTGTACAGACTTGTTTCTGCTTCTGAAAATCTGGATTTGAATGGTAAACAGAGATGCATCTGAGCTGCAAAATCTTCGATGTACCTATACAGTTAAACCTTCTCAAGGGTTCAGGAAGTTTGATTATTATTTCAGGATTTTTGTTTTATTTCCTACTACACCTTTTATGTGGTCATCTGATTGAGTGTCAAAGGCTGTCATTTTGTTATGATAGTGTTTTACACTACTCATTAGAAGAATAAATGACTCTGAAGGTGTAAGAATCAAGCCTCCAGTGCTAAAAGTTGGGTAATGATGGCCTGCTGTCACTCTTGGATCTTGACTCAGAGTTGTTTGGGTTTTTTTTGAGACCAAAGTTTAAGGTGGACTCCATTCATATTTTTCTTTGTAAACATGGTAAGCTTCTGCTAGTGAGAGAGATATTATCTTTATAAGGTGTTATTATATGGTCCCACCATGAGATGTTTCTTCTGCTTCTGCCATATTTTGCCTCTTTGTTTTCACCCACGTGCTCAGCAGAGCCAGCTGACAGGGCTGACATCCAACAAGCCATGCGGGGTCCCAAAGCTGTAGAGAGGAGAAGCCTTCAGGGCTAGAGCTGCCATGATAGGTTTCATGCTATGGACCACTTCTCACCATGATATTTGCTTGCTTAGGTGGCAGAGCAGATATGTGATTGCATGTCTGTCACGTGGCCCACTGCTTGGCACAGAGCTAGATCCCCTCGCTTGTCTCACGATCTGGTGTTGTACCCATTGTGGTTCTAGAAACTTGCAAAATTTGTTTCTGGTAGAGTGGCTTGGTTTTTTCTCCTATTTGTAAGAGTTGTTTATACATTTGTAATCTTATAGCTGATAGAAAGTAGTCATGGCATAGGGTGTGATGCACCTCCAACATGAGTCACAAGGATTTTTTTCTGTGGGGTTAGATTGGAGTTGTACAGGACTTAGCGTGAACAATTACAGCTTCAGCAGCTAATGATGAAAGGGAGAGCTTGACTGCTAAACAGCATATTGGTGTTTATTAGCTGGCCACAGCTAATAAATAATAGCTATTTATGTCTATTAGCTATCCGTAGGCTTTACTGCTGATCAAATGTTTACATGGTATATTGTGGCTAAGACGCTTAGTGTAGCAGATAATTATTTACATACTTAAAAATTATTCTTTTGAGTGGTTTGCCACAGCATCTTCATTCCACCCATAGGTATGAAATTTTGGCAGATCTGTATCTTCATTGTGCCTCAGTCACCCCTGAGAAATTAGAAAAGTTCCTTCATTGAGCCTTGCTTGATGTAAAGAAATCCTTTGTATCAATATCCAGGGATCTTGCATTTCACTAGTCTCTGAGCCCTTGCCATGTAACTCATGGTGCTTGGAAAATATTGATAAGCATTAGAAAAAGCAGTTTCTTCCAACTTCCCATTGGAAACTGAGTTTTCTGCTAATACATATGACTTTAGATTGTTAGACTCCTATCTGCAGAAGGGGAACAACCACTGTAGGACCAAATCATTCACTAGTGCTGCCCAGTCTAGCATCATAAAACATCTCTAGTATGCCTCCCCTTGTGCTCAGTTGGGCCTTTTAAAGGGAAGCAGACATCCAGTGGAAAATCACTGTTCCACTCAGCTGCTGGAAGCTGAAAGATGATTCTACCAGCAAAATTCCCATTGGAGATGGCTCTGGATTTGTCTCCCTCTCTCAGTCCTGGAAAAGACTAAAGAGAGGGAAGTATGTCTTGAATTTTCATTATGCTTCCTTGAGAGGGGCAGGGTTTACCTTATAATTTGTGAACTGGTGGTGAGTTGGTCTCAAGATGGATAGATGTCCTCTTGAGCTATTCTGGTGCAGTTATTTGGGTCCACTTGGTTTCCCTGCAGTTTTGTCAAGAGCATCCACAAATGCTGCTTCAAGTTCCACTTGCCCCAAAGGATTTCTTGGAAATGGGAGCTCATTAGAGAGTCTTATGTTACATTAGTAAATTACAGCCTTCTGCATTAAGGCCTGGTGGCAGCAGAGATTGATTCGTATTAGAATCAGTCTGTTCTGGCTTTTGAGAGAACTCTTTCCAGGGGTCTCTGCTTTTGCAGGGTCTATGATATGTAGTTTGTGATTTTTTTTTTTCTTTTATTATCATTATTTTATTTTATTTTGGGAAGGTGGGGGGAAGATGGAAAAGACTTGGTTAAGTGATGACTGTCTTTTGCAGATGTTTTCTGCATGAGGTAGATCTATTTATTGCTTGGAAGAATCCATCCATAATTCTTAAAGTTTGAACCAAATAAAGAAGGTTTAGTCATTTTGTCTGTTTATGAGGACAGTCTATCCATGACAGTGCATGGCTGCCCTTTGGCATCAAAAGGGTTAATATAGCCCATGTTTGGTATTATTAGAAACATGCTGGTATTGAAAGAGTTAAAGAAAGGGCCTTCAGGCAGTAAATGTTGAAAGATTATCCTAATTTTATTAGTGGTAAGTGTCTATGTTGTTCTTAACATGTCACCTCACTTGTTCAACAGAAAACTAAGCTATACAACATACTGATCAAATGGCAAACCAAAGCACTAGCAATCTGTAATCCACCAAGCATTTATTGACTTTATCACAGTTCAGATTCACAAATGCAAATCTGTTTTGTGTAATACTATTTTAGAGATTAGAAGTTATGTAAAAGGTCTGATCAACTTTCCCTCTGCCCTGGAAAGAGAAAGAGTTAAATATATCCAATAATAAAAACAAAACATTCTAAACATCTTACAAAGGAGAAAAAGGAGAAGCTGATTTAATGGTCTAATGAGGCCATCTTCCAGAGACTTGTTTTGTGTGGGGCTTGCTTTGACCTTTCGCTTTGCTCAGGAGCCCAACGCTTCATTTTTCACATTCTTGCAATTACGTTAACGCTTCAAGCATTTCTGACTCCAAGTCAGCTAGCAACACCAGGCATAACTCAACACTGTGAGTTTTTCTCCTCTCTGTAGATTCATTAACAGGTCACCGAGGTCCCAACTGAAATTTAAAACTGACTGGTTCTGTTGGGTTAGCTGAGTTATAGCAAGGGAGATGGCAGGAAAGGGGGTGAGAGAAGGGGAGAGGAAAGAGAAGACCCTGGGGTTTTGGCCAGGGAATATATGTGTAAAAACTTTAAGTGGAAGATTAAAAGGTGTGTGTAGCTTTATCATCCACCCTTTTCTTTGGAGTGGAAAAAACACATCTGAAAGTCTTCTGGGGTATTGTGTTTTCTTTATTCTTTGTGAAACAAAGTGAAAACAGCCCCTGCCTTTACGTAAAAGGCTAAATGAGTTCTAGAATTTGGCATCAGTTTGTACCACAGTGATGGATGTGATGCTCCCAGTCTTTAATTCCTATTTAATTTCTTTATGGATATTGCAAATAATGAATATGGCAGATTATGCATGAAAAGTCAAAAATAAATCTTTTTAAGGTTTAAAAACATGTGGTCTACAGGAAAGCACCAGGGAAAAATTTCAGTTTCATATTTTATGATACCAGCATTGTATGCCTGATTTGCCTTATTCATAGTTCAGTCACTCAAAGGGCCTGATCCAGCCAAGTTGGATGGAGGCTGTTTTCCTTCAGGACCTTTCAGGAAGTCCCATATCTTTGTAGGATTAGACTTAGGTGACAAACTTGATCATAAGTGAGAAGCCTTACTTACTTACAAGAAACCTCTTATAGGTTATAGGGCAGTAAAAATATAAAGGAGTATCATATCCACTTTGCTTTACCCATGTGAGTGAGTAGCTCATTGATACGTGGGTTTTTTGGTGGCTTTTTTTGATGGGACTACTTGTGCTGAATGATCTGGCCCTTTATAAATAATATCTGAGGCTACTCTCTAGGGCAAATCTCACAGCAATTTTGAAGCACTTCTATGCAAGTTTGATGTTTGTCCCACAAATCTGCCCACAATAGCCTTCTTTGGCAAAGATTCCTAATCTGATTCAGGTTAAAGTCAACTAAAATAGTAGCTGAAATAACACACTGATCACAAGTTAGCTCTCTGGATTTATGCTTGTTGGAAAAATTAGGTAGTATATTTCTTATTCAGCATATACAATGTTTTAATAATGATAGTATTAAATCAAATTTGTTTACAAAACTAGTTGATAAGGCCTAAAGCCCAAATACTATCTTAGTACTGGAAACCCTACTAGAACTACATAAATCTTTGAACCAAACTCCAATAGTCAGAAAAAGGAGAGGAATAGGCTGATGGTAATAATAATTAAAAAAACCCAAATTCATGCAAAGTCTTTGAAAGTTAATCCAAAAGCTAATGCTGCAGCTTCTTTTTTTTAGTCCTGTAAATACGGTAAGTCTGCTGAAGCTAGTATGCATATTCATCATAATATTCAGAACATAATTTTCCTTTGGATTTTTACTTATAAAGATATAGGGTATGGTTCTATTGGAAGAGAGCTGTCTTCTATAAGAAAGAAAATTCCTGATAGAAAGGCTCAAACATCCAGACTGTGAAAAATCAAACTTCCTATTAAATAATGCTTCACTGGAGTTGCATTATTTCAGAAGGCACAGCTCTCATAAAGGTGAACTGTATGAAGTATGAAAAACTCTTAAAGAACAATGACTTTTTTCAGCTGAGGAAGATAGAGGAAGCAAGTAGCCCTTATTAATTCATCTTTTCCTTTCAAGTTTGAGAGGCCCGTCCTTGTGTTGATATGTATGAGTAATTCCCATTAATGGTGGTGGGAGTTACGCATGTGCACTGACAGAAGAATAGACCCCTCAGTGTTCAAAGCACATGAAATTTACATTTTTTTCCATTGCTGTAATTGAGATGTTGACAAATTGGAGAATATTGATGAGCCTTTGTTTTAAGTATTTCTTGCCAAGTTTGCTTTATTTTTTCATGGTTTGAACAATGGTGTGTGTTCAGCAGCAATGAATAATAAGGGTAGAGTAAAGATAACTTTGTATTTCAATATTTTGATGTGCCTGTATAAAATAAATTCTTAGGCAAATGGAATATGTTGTTTTAATCATTAGCTATGCATGAAAGAAAAATTGATGTTGACATCTTTGCTGTAAAATCGTTGTAATGGGGCCTTCCTTACAATTCATTTTTGTAAAATTCATTTTGTACATTTTGCAGCAATTGAACAATCCTTGCACTGTGAATAGGCAGAATTCCCAGAAATACTGAGACAGTTGGCCCAGTAACTGCTGAGCTCACACTGCACACCACATGCACATTAACCATGATGATGCCAGAACCAGCTTAGCTAAATATAGTCAAATTTTAGTATCCTCCCATCCTTTCTTTCTGTCTACTGTATAAACAAATACATCTTTTTGCAGTTTTTGTTTGATTGCTGGAGTCAGCATTTATGTCCCTACCCACTTTTCAATAAGTAACATTAAAATTTCATAGGGAATCTTCACTTCACTACACAGTTTTCTAATAATCAGGCTGGTAGTAACTGCAGATTCCTCAGCTTTTATTAAATTAAAATTTAGAGTGTGTGTGTGTGGTGTTTAAAATATTATACTTGTATTTATTTGTAGTTAAGTTTCTCACCTTACCTTTGAATCCACATAGGTTTGTATATTTAGGTGTAGATAAAAATCTATATACACATCAGAAAACATTTACTTCCATATTTGTAGTAAGTTGTGCTGGAGTTTCAAATGCAGCCTAGTAAAACTCTGTCAATGGAATGTTTTCAGATTGCCAGTAATCTCTTTAAAATAACCTTAAATACAATATGACAGATGCCATCTGGAATAATCTTTTGCTAGTTGCTTTCAACTTTTGTTTTTTTCCTACAGCTAAGTTCATGTAAAACTGGTCACCTACTGTTATGGTAAACATAGTGAACTCTTTCTTCCACTTTTATATGTGAATGTTTGGAGAAAATAACTTCATAATTTTACTTAAGAGATTGTTACTGTTGAGAGGTTTGCCTCTGTCTTCATGTTTCTGGGGTTTTAAAGTATGTGTATATTTGAATATATATTTATTTATGTATTTGTATTTCAAAATAAAAAAGGTAAGATTCCCCCTTAGGCCATTCTTTCCATCTCAGATTCTACTCAGCCTAATCCAATTTGCCTCCAAATGTTAGATAACATCCCATTTGCTAAATTATAATTGCATGTTTGTTACAATATTAATGGTTTCATAATGCAACACAGTCAAATACACAGTAGCAAGTGTTTAAATGTCTTCCTGTGTTGTTACAGACTAATTTCTTCCTATATATATCAATTTATTTGAAAGATCTAGTGTTGGAATCTCTGGATTTTTTTTTTTAACTTAGTTGTGTAAAGGGATGTCTCCCGATGCCTGTTAAAGTTTAATTTAGAGTAGTAATTAAACTTGAATACTGCCTCATAAACAAAAGATAAACAATAAACCAGCCACGTTCCCTGCTGTTTCATAGCTTTCTTTCCCAGATGTTTTAGTCCGATAATTTTTACATAGTGAACTACCTAGCATGGAGTGCTATGGACAGAGGTCAAGGCCTAGCTCTTTGTAATGGTTTTATAAAAACTTTTCATTAAAGAAATGGTAGAGTTTCCTTTGTGTAGCTGATAAAATTGTCAGATACTGAAGGACACTCATTAATTGACTTTTTAATTCTCTCCCTCTTGTTTAGCAAGACGGCACTAATTAAAAAAAACAACCCATAAAATTTCTTTTACCTGTTGATGACCAAGTGCCTGAACAGTACATTGGATTCCTTTCCGTCATCCTTGAAAAATAAAAATGCCCTTGCTAGAGCTGCTTTCTCCATGTTGATCCTAAGCAACTACGGAAATGTTCACAGGGGAAGGCTTTTAATTTTTCAAACTGCTCCTTAGGCTGCTGAAGCTCGTGTGTCCATCTCTGGGCCATTCCTCTGCCAGCCACGATCTTTCTAATTGCCAGGTACTGGTAGGCCGTTCAGCTGCAGAAGCCATGTTATTTTCACTGGGTGGGGTAATTACCGAAAGCTGAGAATAGCTGCACTAAAGACACAGGGATACTTTCATGATCCCATTAGCATAAGAGAGGGTAAATTATTCATGCCAAGTGAGGATTCTATGGGGAAAAGTATAGTTAATGCACATAGTTTTTAAATGTATCCCTTTCTGCTCTGAGACTAAATTCTTGTTGGATTCAGTTCTCAGACATTTACGGGAAAGCTCTAGTGGCATGTTAGACGCAGTTCATCTCTCTCTGTTTGCAGCGCTCTCAATAGAGACCATCTGGCACAGATCCAAAAGGTGATTAAACAAAATGATCAGCTCTTGTTGCTGTGTTACATGTCCAATACTCTGGATTAAAAAACATGACCCACAACAGTCAGCTAACATAATTTTTTTTTTTCCTTCTCTTTCCCATTCCCCTGTAAGAATTCAGATGGTCCGCAAATGTCTATGCCATCTTTGTGTCCTTATGGCCCATAATCATGAACAGGTTGTGCAAATGGCTCTTTCTGTAACACGGTCTGTTCCAGCAGCATAGAAACATTTCATATTAATTGGGTCAGTCTTATGTTCATAATGACATGGGGAAAAATTACCCAAATGTGTTCCTATAGTAAACACTTAAAATGTGCCTTTCTCCAATTAGAAAAGTGAAATTAGACATTAGGCTCATGCAGCTGATTTATTTTTTAGGACAGAGGAAAATCAAAGCATGACACTGTCATCTGCTTAAAGTAGTTTAAAGCCCCTTCTAACCAAATAAAAAAAAAAGGGGGGGGGAGGGGTGAGCTGTGGTTTAACGCCACAATCAGGGAATGAATTTACAGTGCTATTCAGAAGAGTACTCCCTTATCATAAACAAGCTGATAATCACACTGAATCTAACTCCCAATTAGCTTTCTTTGCTCACAGAGATCAGCGTACATGCCCTCCTTAAGCCGTGATATGTTGCTGTTGAGTCAGTCAGAATGTTTTTATACCTTATATCATATTCAGAATGTAAGGATTAATGTAATATATTTACCAAAAAAACCCAGCTAATCAGCAAGGTAATTTTTCAAACAAATCCGTTTAATGCTTGAGTTAAGGTAAAAATGCCAAGTCTGTGAAGAGAGGACATATGTATCTTATCTTTTTGGGGTTGCATCAAATGCCAAGTACTAGTGTAAATTTAACAGAAACCAGACATTGTTGGAAAGTAATTAAAGAAATATTGAAATTAAACCTACCATATGAGTGAAATATTTGTAGGCCCATTTTGTTACATGCATAACAATTTGCATGGAATTGAACAGTATTTCTTTCTCTTTACTTCTTGAGTTGTACTTTGTTAAACATGACAAAAGAATCACCTTTGTGTATTTAGCCATAGGATTGGAGGGATCTATTTCATGCTGAGGATGTTTACAGTCCAAAATCAGTAGGTTTACTTAGAGGAGAAATTTATTGGGAAAAAAAACCCAAAACAAAACAACAACAACAAAAACCCAACACCCCCTCAAAAAAAGAAAGATAAAAAAACCTAACCAGCCAAACCCAAACCAACCAACCAAACAAAAAAAAACCCCACAAAAAAAACCCTAACCCAAACCAAAACAAAAAAAACTCTGAAAGCCTTCAAACCTATGCCAAGAAAAATCAAATTCCACTTTTGAAAACTTAGAAGATCCACTGAGCTGTCAGCATCCCTTACTGTGGAAGGTTGTTGTGGTTTAACTCCAGACGGCAGCTCAGCTCCACACAGCCACTTGTCCATTCCCCCCAGCCACTGAGATGCGTGAGAGAATCCAAAGTGTAAAAGTGAGAAAACTCATAGGTTGAGATAGAGGTAGTTTAACAGGTAAAGCAAAACAAGGAATCCAGCACTTCCCCTCAGCAGGGTTCAGCCATCTGAAGAGAAGCAGGGGTCTATCATGCATAAGGGTGACTCTGAGCATCTTACCCTTCCTCCTTCTTTCTGCAGCTCTGTAAGCTAAGCATGACACCAAATGGTGAGGGATATTCCTTTGATCACTTGGGGTCATCTGTCCTGGATGTGTTCCCTTCCAAGTTCTTGTGCAACCCTGGCCTCCTTGCTGGTGGGGTGCGGTGAGAAGCACTTCTGCTTGATGATGGGAAGTGCTACTCGGCAATAAAAAAACATCCCTGTGTTATCAACACTATTTCCAGCACAACTCAAAACATGGCCCCATACTAGCCAATGTGAAGAAAATTAACTCTACCCCAGATAGAACCAACACAAAGGTGAAAGCCGTAGGTAAAAGGCACCGACAAGTCCAGAGTGCTCAGAGCAGGAGGGGAGACTCCTCCAGTTCAGTGCAGCCTGGAAAATGAAAGAGACCCACATAGTCTTGTGGGGCTTAAGGCTATTACAGGGCAACTCATGCTCTGTTATCATGCTGATTTTCAATTGATTTTTTGCTGTACAGTACTTGTTGAAGGCCCTCTAGAACATCAAACACTGCATTATGGCACTATACTTTGTAGTATGCTGGCCCTTTTTTTTAATGTCTTGTTTTTGCCTAAGAGGTGTGCTAACCACTCCATGATTGCTTCAGCTTCTGAGCAGCTTCTATATCTGGGGAAGTAGAACAGGTGACGAAGATTTGACAGCTGAGTTTAGCTGCCTTGTAGTGTGATTTGTTGCAGTTGTTTATAGTTCTCAATTTTCAAACCATTCTGATTTTGAACTATTGTAAAATGTTGCTTTTGATTTATAAAACCATTTCTCATGAAAGTAACTGATTGCAAGGTACTAATAAACCCAAACATGGGTCTGATGTACTTTCTAGTAACGGGTACTAGAGATTGTTAAAGCTGGAACTGAGGTTGCAGGAAACTTTTTATAGGCTAAAGTGAGTAATTTCTCCTGTTTTCTACCTTCTTATTTCTTCACTTAAGCCATTGTATCACTCAAATAAGCTTTTCAATCACTAAGAAAATAAAGCCATCTACATGAAAGTCTTGATCAGCTGAGGATTTTTAAAATTAGATGAGTGTTTATATATTTAGCATCTCATCTTCAAATAAATACCATTTTAACCAATGATTTCTACTGGTTTGTGTAAGTCTTCATGCATGCAATAGAATATGTAAACAAGTATTTAAAATTGTTTACAACAATAACAAAGTACACTTGAAAACATGTAGAAACTTATATTTGCAACTCTGGTGTTAAGTGAGCTATAAAAAAGCAGTGTAGTCGTAAAGATAGGATAATACAGGGAAATAGTGACGACCACCTTAACTACCCCACTGTCTGCCCGATGATGCAAATGTTTGGTCCCTGGAAAGACATCTGTTATTTTGGTGGCCTCTCTGTAGCTTCTCAGTTTGTTGCCATGAGGTAAAGATATGTCTGTCTACCTAGGAGCAACTAACTGCAGAACTGAATCCAATAGGGCTTCATGTAAGTTACATGCCCTCTCTGGCATGTGTTCTTCCCCATCTGTACAATGACCACTAGAATACTTAGATGTTCCATGAATGATATGAAATGGTCATCTGTTGTCGTGGACTGCTCTGGTATTAGAGGAATGGAGGGTTTTATAGAAAATTGGCCTTTCTGAATTTCGTAAAATAAGATCTGGATATAATGCCTTTGTAAATTATTGTGTTAGTTATTTAAAAAAACTTTGTTTTTCAACAAAGGTAAAAAAAGGTGAATTAAATACTTGATCTTTTAACTTCATATAGTTTTTAATGAACAAGACTTACAAAGTGATAAAAAAAGAATGACATGGATTGCATCACCAGTTCTTTAGTGATGTTTCCATAAAGATGAGAAGTCTAAAGTGGTGTTTCCAATATTTAAAAAATTGTTACATCACTATACATGTGTTTTATATTCCTTGTTTAGTGGTTTTTTTTTGTTTTGGTTTGTTTTTTTTCTCTCTCCCCCTGAACAACCATAGTAAATGTAGATCAAGGAAAACTTGGATTCTCTGTTCATTTTTTGGTCTTAGGGACTCAAGGGTGATATTGGTTTTAACCAAGATTGTGCAATGCATTGTCTTTTCTTTTTTTTCTTCTTTAAGAATTCCTTAGCAGTCTAGAGCAGGTTGTGATACTTAGTGACCTTGCACATCAATAACTCTGTATTTTAAACATGAACACTGATTTTTCTCATCCATGGCCCTACTCTGTTGCCTATGCGTTTTCAGCATAAGCAAAGGCAGTGGTGGCTAAGAATGAAAGCTTAGGGCATCAGAACTGGCAGCAGTATCATGAATAGTCTGCTTCCTATTTAGATTATTTTTTGTTAACTGTGAAATACCTCATATGTGTTTGAAGGGGGGAATCAATAACATTTTATGTAGTTATTTTAGAGTTGTTTATTACTGCTTTTAGTCTTAATAAGCACACCAATCTAGATTTAGCAGCTTGGCTTTCTACAGAAGTTAAGAATAATATTTTAAAACATGCCAAATAGATGTCTTGATCAGAGTTACAGTACTCATGAGAGATCTATCTTTTGTTGATGAATCAGCAGAGGACTGTCCAGAGAAGGATTGAAGGACGATGGTGGGAGTCAGTTAAAAGCAGTTCTTCCTTCTCAGAAGAGAGGAGAGAAAGACACTATTCCCATAAGATCCTGATCCTTCTTAATGGAATCAGTAGCAATAGCAAGGGTGCTGCTACTTTCAGATCTGCAAATGCATCCAAATAAATGAAAGCAAAGCATGATTCTCTTATCTTAAAAAACAAACACATTAAAAAAAACTCTATTAGTTTTTTTATGATTTCCATAGAAACTACTGCCATTAAGACATGTAGGATCTACAAAAAGACAGCCATAAAGTTCTAATACCTCCTAATATATTCTGGAACAAAATTTCATCATGCCTTATATTTTAGAGGACAAATATTAGTAAGCACCGGGCTTTTTTATTTGCGCAGCGAAGTTTTGAATCACACTTTTTCCTCTGGTGGTTTTTAAATGTTAAATTGAGCTTTAGAGAAGAATTAATTTGTGCTTTCAGTTCATTTAATTTCTTGAAATGCTAACAGTTTTTAAAATCTATTGGAGAGAATAAACTTATTCAGTAAATTTAAACTTAACTTTAAGGAATTGGTCTGCTTCTCTTTGGTTGCGTTCAATACAGTAATTGAGGTAGATGTGGAGCTGGAGAAAGTAAATGATTCTTTGTTTTCTACTGTTACATATGGGTGACTTATAAGTGACAGCCCCAAAGCCTGGCTGTTTTTAGGTTATTTGTGAAGCAGTCTTTACCCCAGCATAAGGAGCGAACACAGGGAAGTTGTCTGGTGGTGGAGTTGGCATGATGGCCCTGGTGACCCTATTCCTACCTACAGCTGGGGCAGTGAGCTCAGGAAAGAGCAAGACAAAGTGGTTTCCCCCTGCTTCACTGACTTCCCAGCTGCTTGAAGGCTGAAGTCTATTGCTAACTCCAGATGCTCAAACTCGCATTGAGTTCTGTCCTAAACTGCTGGCCTCATAGCTCGTGGAAAGAGCTCAAATTATTTTATGGATGGTTACCCTTGTACACTCTTGGCACTAGACATTCCTCACGCACAGGCTAGGATTGGGGTCTTCTACTTTCTTGTGTAAACAGAGCATTTGCTGTAACTGACAAGGATTGGCGGAGCAACCATGACAGTGAGAGAGGGGAATTCAGCAAATTTTCTATTAATCTATGATTCATACCATGAAGTTTTTTGACAACCCTGGCATTTGATGCCTAAATAAGTAAAGAATACACTTTTCCTTATAATCTTGTGTTATGCCCACCATATTGTGACAATTACATATGTTTAAATTTTCTTTGAGCCCCTCCACATACAGCCGTAAGTTGGTCATACTTAGGCTAAAGGCAGTCCCTATTTGCAGAGAGTTCAGCAGAATGAATATGGTAAATATGTGAATATAATGTTATTGCAGAACTTGGTGCTAAGGTTTTAAATAATTTACAAGTGTAAAATTTGGAAACTCACATGAACTCCCTCTCTAATTTTACACTCCTTCCTAAAGAGGATGAAATATCACTTAAATAGTACAAATAAAGATTTTTCAGCTTGGATCTTCCTTACTAATTCCTCACACCTTAGGTTTACTACTTACTGATGGTTCTCCGTTTTACGGGACTCCTGACCCTGTACATCTGTTAAAGGGGACAGTTCAGAATGAAGATAACCTCCTACTCAGTAGGACTGCAATATTCTCTTAGCTTCTACTAGATGCTTGAACAAGCAGAGGGCTTAAGTGAAATCCTTTAGCTGAGCCAAAATCTGTTCTTATTTAGGGACTAATCCAAAGCCTGTTAAATCAACAGAAACAGACTTTGGTTGACTTCAGAGAGCTTTGGATCAGGCCCTTCCTTGCTAATACATCTGAAATCAATGGAGGTACATTAGGCTTCTGCCAGTGGAATAAAAGGGAGAGGGATCGTTCTTTATTTGTACAGTACCTAACATATGGAGGTCCTGGTGCTCAAACAGTGCCCCAAGTACTTCATTGAGACAATAATAATTTTGACTTGATTACATTGCTTGGTGTTCATGGAGTCTCATTCAGCTGGGTACATAATTCGGTTGTTTAAAACAACCATGTATGCTGTGCATCTATCTCATGCCCAAACCAAGAAATTTCTTTCAAAAAGTAAAAAGGGAGGGTGTCAGTTTTTATATTGGATTTCTTTTTTTATTTTTATGCTATTAGATTGTTAAGAAAGCTGTTTTGAGTGAAAAATACTCAGTCCATAGAACACGTAAAACCCAAGGAGTGGAACTTTTACTGTCAATTCCCCACCTTGAGAAAATTGTTAAAGCCCCATGTCTTCTGTATAGCCAAAAGGCTACCTTTTTATTTCTTCATTAGTGCCTTTTATTTTTATTTCTCAGTGTTAAGCTGAAATCCAAATTATAGTTTGCCATTTGTGTAATAATTAGCATTAGGGAGATGACAAATATTTTTAGGCAAGAAATGGCAAAGGATTAAAATTCCTATGTACAATTCAGCATAGACTTTCCATTTTCTGAAGTGCCTACAGCAACAGAAGTAAGACCTCAGTCTGGAAAAGGCTATTACATTTCCTTACTCTGTATATTGAAGTCCCATTGCTGAAATGAAGCGGCTCACATTATGGTTAATATTGACCACTTCAGCCTTTGTAATTCAATTTCAGCCTTTGTTTTCAATTGACACTTTTGCTCTAGTCATAAACTACAAATATTTTCCCTAAAAATGAAGTTGGTAAGTTTTACCTCCTTTATCTTATTAGACTTTTGATTAGATTTCATGTGCTGCTGCATCTATGCACTTAAGATTCATTTTGTGTATTCAGACACTTAACGTATTTTGTGCAAAACATCTGTCAAAATGCGAAAATGTATTTAAGTGAGTAATATTTCTAGTTCATAACTTTTTTTTTGTGATAAATATCTTTCTAGATGCAAAGTGTTAAACTTAGTTAATGCTTTGTTTTAATGGACTTATATTTATTCAGGAACGTTTTATCCATTTTATGTAAAATGTTAGATTCCACAAGTTTATAGTATTACAAAATTAAATTTTGATTTAGAGGTTACCAAAATGCTTAATGCATGTAGATGCCTTTCATTTTAGGGAAACAGGGATAGACTGATCTGTGCTACCATCTCATATGACTTAAAATTTTGCATGTTCTGTTCTTTGCTTGTACAACAATTTTAAAAAGAGGAAAATTACTACAGTGCTCCTACTTCAGTCCAAGAGAGAAGTAACAATGGAGTTTTTCAGTTAAAAAAAAGGCATGACAAAGACTATTATATGAGTGTTGAATGTTTCTTAGATTTTAGTTGCTTTTAGATTTTACTGTTTTCTTTCAGTTTTACGAGACCATATCTGAACTTCCCTAGAGTTCACAAACTTACTTTAGACGTTGCTGAGAGATAACCACCATGTATGAGACTGTTTTCTTCTTTCTTCTCTCAGAATAATGAAGTTCATCCTACCTCATCCATTTCAGGAAAAGCTTCTGTAGTGCATATCTGCATTGATAGATAAACACTTTCATTTATCTGTGAACTGGTTATCCTAATTATTTCCCTGAGTTAGATGTTATTAGCAGTTCATATTCCCAGCTCTGAGCATAGTTTGGCATAAATTGCTGTGTATGAGCAAGGTTTTATGAAAGAAGGGCTTTATTGATTTTTTTTAAAGATCTTTCATTCATGCTATTAATATATAACTCAGGCTCAGCTACAAATTTGTCCCTTTTTTTGTTGTTTTGTTTTCTCCTCTGAATCTGAATTTGGGTAGGCCTTTCTAATCTGGTAATTCATCAGCAACACTCAGGGTTTGGTTTCAAACCCCTCGCTGCTTTCTTGTAAACTAATCCTACAGTCATAGGACCACCAAAGAGAATGTCATTTTAGCTAGATGTCCACACTGTCAGAATTCAGGTTTACTGTATGCCAATTAACCCTCCTTTAAGCTCTTCCAAATGGCTATCAATATGGTTTGTTTAAAAGAAATAAGCTGTCCTTTTATTTTAGAAGTAGGAAAGAATTTTACATCTTTCTAAAGCAATTTTCTGCATTCTTACTGACTTCCTTGATGTGAATGTAAAGTACACAATAGGTCAAATTCTGACTTCAGTGGGAGTTGGTGGGAGCACAGTCTGTACATCTGAAAGCAGACTTGATTCAATCTCGGTGTGTCTGTGCGGCAAAAAAATATCTTATCTCTATATAATTTGTCTTCATATAATCAGTGAGTACAGATTTGAGTTTGTTTCTCTTGTTATTTTCATGACTGCCTTACGTGAGCTCAGAGGAGCTCTCAAATTCTTAGCAGGGGTGTGCGTGTATGTGTGTCTGTGTATTTTTTTTCTTTGTTTATTCACATATAAACATTTTACATGCTTCCTTAGAGAATTTCCTTGTAAGGTTCAGTTATTCTTAAGAGACTGAGAACTCGTCTAGTGCATAATTTGTAAACTATGCAAAGAGCACCCTCCAGCTGAGGCAAACCCTAGAACAATCCACTTGGACCTGCTTTTCTTGCCACTGTAGAACTCTTGGGTATAAGGGTCCTAGTTCAAACTGTGGTTGTAATGAGCAATACTCATGCACAACTAGATGTCCTGTGGAGGATCCTTGTATTGGACTTCTCTTCCAGTCTTCCAGCAAACATCTGCTTATTACAGCATGATTAATTTTATTTTATATCATTTGAGAAGGATATTGTTTTTGATCACCAAAAAAAGCATAACACCTTCTGCTCTTATGCCTTCTCCATGCTCAATAGCTGTTCCTGAGTTGTCTGTATTTTTTGTTAGGGTGAGGTATAACTTCTGTGAACAAAATGAGATTATTGCAACCAAAAGAAAATGGAGAAAGTCAGTTATACTGTGGGCAGGAATGTTGCTGTTAAATTCAGGTGAAACCATGGATTTTTTACTTGTGTGCTTTACCTTAAAACTGAGTAAAAGCTGTATCTCACATTCAGAAGAAAGACTTCATTTACACCAGGTTTCTTATGCTGTAAATAACTGATTGAGCAGCCTTGACCCTCTCAAATTTTACTTTCTAGCTGCCTTTAAACACTGTCAGTTTGGAACTTATTGCCTTATTTTTAGAACGTCACAAGTAGAAAACTCTGACTTTAAAAAAAATTCCAAGTAGTTTAGGCCTTTAACATAGCATTTGAATATTTTCTTCACTAAATCATCAGGCATATATCAAAAGGAACCGTCAGTTGGTTTTCTTCCTGTCTTATATGTATTAAGGTTATGACAATGGAAGTTCTAAGCTTAGGTTCCACCCCCCTTTTTTTCAATTTAAGTTAATAACTCTGGGGCATGTTCTCTTAGTTACATTAAGTATCCATGAAGGTAGGGTCTTTTTGGTGGTGTTGTGGCCTTTGTTTGGTAGGTTTGGGGTTTTTGTGGGGTTTTTTGTTTGTTTGTTTCTTTCTTTCTTTTTTTTGTTTTTTTTTTTTTTTTGGTTGGTTGGTTGGTTGGTTTGGTTTTGTTTGTTTTTTAATAGTATGACAAAGAATAGTAGGACATAAATCTTTTAAGGGTTGATTTTGTAAAATATATAGGATGGACAAAGGTTTATCAGGTTTTTCTTGAATCAGCCTGCATCTGTTATAAGAAACAGTAGATCTGCAGAGAAGCTATGACTTTTCTCTTGTCCAGGGAAATCCATTGAATCTTGGCCTTCATTTAGGATTCCCTTCTCATGAGCAAATTCCCATGTCTGCTTTTGAAGCTTTAAAAGCTTTGGTTTTGTTTTAAAAGGCCTCTGAGCATAGGCAATGTTTTCATAGGAATTTAGAAACAAAAACTCGAGCTTTTAAACCTCCAAATGTCGCTGTGGGGATTCACTTGGCTTCACAGCAAACCAAGTCTGAGATAACACCTGCAAGAAATGTGTATCTGTGTGTGTATATTTTGTGAAAACTGTGATGCACTCTCTCAACTGACCCACAAATGTGACAGTGGGGGGTGTGTGTACATATAAATCTTATTGTTATGTTTTTCTGTTATTCAGTTTTAAGAGCAAGCTATTATTTTGGTTCTCCGGAATGACTGATTTGGATAGGCCAATTTTGGTTTTAGATTGTTTTAATGTCTTCTCCCTCTATGTCCTCTGATGCAAACACTAACAAATGGTCTTCAGAAGAACAGACTGAGTGAAAGTCCCTGGTTATGTTTCATTATCTAAAGGGTACCGAGTGTTTTGCTTCAGCCTTACTTTTTTTTTCTACAGCTAACATCAGTCGCACAATAAAAGGTAATTTTTTGTGTAAGTAGATGGGTCATACCATATGTAAACCCAGGTCTGTGATTACTAGAAGAGAAAAAATGTACAGTAGAAATGAGTGGACAAATTGTCAGGCTGGTGGAGTAACGGAAGTACTTATTTGCACTTCTTTTCAACTCCACCTCTATGTGTCTTAAACACCTGAGGTGAAATTTTGTTGTGTTTTGGAGGGATGGGGATTTTCAGAATTAAGGGTAAATACTAAATGAATATATTAGCACTGCCTTTCTTCTGTCCTGTGCTGTTCTCAAAACACCTGTTAAAAACAACCAAGCACATATTTCGAATTGATGATACTGACTGGCAAACTTGGCACCAAATAACCTGCTGAAACTAAAATGTTGATGCAGAACATGTGCTTAACTTAACAGTCCATAACCCTGTTTTTCAAACACTGAAATACCTACCCTGAGGAAAGCTCATAAAACTAAGGTCTTTAAAGTTCATAGATTAGACCAATGAAGCTGTAGTCATTTTTAAGAATGTGCATCTTCATTGACTCCTATTAATTCAAGATGGCCAAGTGCATAAAATAAGAAACATGAAAGCACTGAAGTGGTGTTGTTTTTTTTTTTTTGAAATTGTGCCTTTTGAAAAGGTTTAGTATCTAAAAGAATGAGAAGAAAAGGGATCCTTGGAGAGGTAAACATTCTGCAGCTGAGAGGACTCCATATTGTAGGCAGGTCTGAGAGAATCTCTGCTTGGTTTCCAAGGGTATTTAATTATTTTTAAAACATATAATGATTAATTCTTCTAGAAATTCCCAGTGCTCTTAAGATTCTATTGCTTGGGATTAGGTTGAGTAATTTGGCATATCTCTAATCGTGTTTCTCCATGTGTAACATTCCAGCCATGTCTGTCTTACTTTACTGTTAAATATATAATTTATAAACAGATAGCAATCCTGATAAGCTTGTTTGAATCCATTCTAGAATGAAATTACTTGTGTGTGATAGCTTCAAGCTGCTTTAGTGTAACTGTCCTTAACAAAGAAGAAATCTTTGTTATGCTATTCATCTGGAGGCACTGGAAATTAAAAGTCTGAGCTAATTTAGCAACCAGGAGCTCTTATTTCTGAAGTGTTTCCTGAGAAATAAACTTTCTGCACCGG
>VYXB01007843.1:497810-507810 GCA_013397135.1 Pachyramphus minor | reverse complement strand
CCTGGATTGATGCCACTAACCAGCTCAGAAATGATTCCTGTTTCCTACTTATAGACTTGCAGTAAGGAGTCAGAGATGACCATGTCTACAGTTATTCCTAGCTGGTCTCAGAACATGACAGTTCTGTCGTTCTGGGTCAGTGATGAATAACTCACTCAAATGGTGCAAAGTCAGCCAGTTCTTAATTTTTTTTCTTCTCAAGAGTGCATACAGTGACTTTATCACTGAGAAGAATGACTCCCCTGCCTAGTGTGATCAAGATCTGGAAATTTGTTGCATCAGCACATTTAGCCTGGACTGCTAGTTGATTGGTGGGGTTTATATTTGATCTTATGGCAGATGGGTCAGCTCTCTGACTGGCTAGGAGAATCTAGGTCCAGAGGGAAACTCAGTTTTACTCATTTGAACCTGAAGGAAAGGAAGTCTCATAAGTTACCAGGTTTTTCATTTGGGGTCCCTACACATAGCCAACCCTATCTTCTCTGAGTGGGGGGAGAAGGGTGATGGAAGTTCTCTGGAGCTCAACTTGTGAGATTCTTCCTTAGAAAATGCTCAGGGATACAAACCAGTCTAGGAAGACTTTGTAGGCACTTTGTGTTTTGTAATATTTTTCTGCTACAATGAAAGACTTGAAATGAAATTACAGGTTATGAGCAAAAAGGCTCATCAGGTGTTGCAGTTTGTGCCGTGAACTTTAAAGCAAGTAATGTTACAACAAGTCAGTACCCCGTGGTTTTGCTATGTTTATGCTTCCTTATTTTCTAAATCCAATTCATCAAAACATTTGCCAAAAGCTTCCCCCCTCTTTCTACAAAATTATGTGTATGTCAGTACTTTCAATCACTTAAGTCAATCCAAAGCATCTTAAGGGACAGTTTGGCTACAGAGAGAGGTGGCCGTGGCCATTCCATCTTTTTCGCTTGTTTTTTAATCATATTATCCTGAAAAAATCAGTAAAATTATACAATGGAAGAAAATAAGTGGCTTGTCTTCCTTTCTGATATCATAAAGGTCTCTCTACTTTTTTCTTTTTTTTTTTTTTTTTGCCAACCAGCTGGAATTTTCTGACCAGAATTCACATGTCTGTATGCTTGCTGCTTCCAGTTAGAGGCATTTTGATATTCTTAACTCTATCTTCTCTCATGGCTGAAGCCAGTCTCTAAGAAGCTGTCAGCGGCTAACTAGGGGCTTCAGCTCTCATATGCTTGCTCTTTTAATCTGTCTACTGTACTTGAAAGACAAAATATTTCAGGCTTTTCCAGTAACTACTTTCAAGCATCCAGTATATATAGCACATAAGTTATAGATGGTTTACACTTTACCTTTATAAGGCTTCTTGGAGGAAAAGACTTCTGAAAAATGGTACCTGAAAAATGTTGTCTGGAACATGATTCACCAGTGGCAGCGAGCACTTGATTGAATCCTTAGTTTTGAGCACCAAATACCATAACAGTTATAAACAGTATTAGCTATGTTTCCAAATACCTAGCACACTATATTTGAAGTACAGGCTTTAACTTAAACCTACAAGAGCAGACTGTCAGTGTTCCCACGTAACCCTTCACATTCTGGCATTTTCCAGACTGCCAGCCAAATGAACACTTTAGGAGGAGGTGCATATATATGTCTGCAGCACCCAGCGGGTTAATCCACCCTACTGTGCATAGGTGTTGGAGCTCTTATGGTATGTAAGACTTGCCAAGTTTGGAGTTGTTTTGTATTTTTAAATTTTTTTCTGAACTATGCATTCACAGCAAACATCTCTTCTTGTGTTGTTCAAGTGTTTGTGAATGCATATCAAGACAGTACTCTTATTTGTAGTTTACATAACATACACATTTTTGTATATTTTATATCACCTGAAAAAGCTTTTATGCTTCATTTTGATACTTTTCTATTAAAACATCTTTTTTTTTGAGCATTCAGCCATCCACCATTTTTTCTTTAATGTATCTTAAAACAGACTAATGTGCATTTTGGACTTATGGTCTAACAAATGTCCTTTTTAAAAACTGAAGCTTTTAACTTAGTATCTCTCAGGAATAACTATCTGTTACCTTTCTAGTCCTAACTATTTTTTTTAATTATTTTTTGGAAATGATGAAAAAATCCTATGCATGTGTACTTGTATGTCATATTTCAACTGGTGCTTTTTTTAATAGCTAAATAACCCTCAAAAGAGAGGTTTCTAATGTGGACAGTACATGGACTCTTGCTGTGTTAGTGGGCATCATTTTAAGGGCTCTGTCTCCTGAACAAGCTGTTGTGTCCAATTGCATGTGGTCTAAGGGGAACTGTAAGACATTAAAATATCTCACAGTTCATAACTGCTTCTAACAGCTGTAAGGAAAATTGAGATGCTCTGATGGCTATTTTCCTTTAAAAAAAGCGCCACTTTTATTCTTAAAAGAAACTACATTTATGATTTAATGAAGAAGAACAGTACAGGATGTTAGTCATCATCTGCTTTTAAGTTATCCACATTCTGCTATATATAAACAACTGCAAAATGTTAAAGGTTAAATATTGATGAGGTACAATTGAGCTAAATTACTTAACTTCAACTGCAGGTAGAATTTTAATTGAACTTTGCTTTTTGCCCACATTTGATACTACTGTAACGACAAAAATAAAAGGATAACAAATAAGAAATGGTACTTCAAATAAAATATAGCTTTTTAGTGTTTTCTTAATAAACTTTTGTACAGTTAAGTGAGAAAACTAAAAACTTTATCCCAGAACTACAAAAAAAGAAAATAGTCTCTTAGAGGAGATGTGCTTTTGGGAAAAAAAACCACCAAATTTTTTGTCTCCTGATTTCTTTAATGACTTGTTATTGTTGCCCCAGCTGTAGCCAGTCTGCAGCTGGTATTCTTAACAGAATTACTATGAGAATGCTAAAAATGCTCCTCTAAAAATATATTAAAAATGATTTAAAAAGAACTCTAATAGACTACAGCACAAGGACACTTTTTGTGACAGTGGTTAGAAGAATGAAAATTTTAAATACAATAACAGCTATTTAGATTCACAGTGCAAAATAGTTACCAAAGCATATAAAATACTTACACCTATTTTAATAACGCCTTCCTTCAGCCTGGATACCAAAAAATGGGAGTTAACTCCCAACTTGTGCTGAGGTGGGGAGGGTAGGAATTGAAGTTAAACCCATTGAACACTTTCCTGGTGAGGTACAAAGTGAGTTTCACTTTTAAATAGAAGAGCATCATAAATCAGCATAAACCACAAGTTTTAATGAGTGTATCTGCTATGGAATTGTGCAGTGCTTGCAATTCTCTGTGAACAAGACAAGGATCTGGTCTTACACTCTTTACTCGGGCAAAACTGCCACTGACATTAATGATAATTTTGCTTGAATAGAACAAAGTGCTTGATAGTGCTTGTGCCAGCATGAGGGGTGTGAGATTAGGATAAATGTGCAAAAAATACAACTTCAAATGGCTGTACCTTTGACTTCTCGAGCTAGCATTTCCTCCAACTACAAGGATCCTAATTATAACATTTGCTGGTTCAAAGATTAACATTTAGCATTCTGGGAAAGACTTTCTGGACTTTAGTAACCTGATCAGCACGGTCTCCTTTTGGTCTCTGCCTCTTTCTGGTTCTTTGTATTGCAGGAGAGATGATAGTATCTGGCACATTCCTTGGATGACTCGAAGATAGCAGCCTTCTGTGTTTGGGGCTGAAAGATTGTGAACTCTTGTGTTAGCAGAAATGCCACACAGGGGAGGTGAATAGAACATTAGAAAAGCTTTAGATTTAGGTACTGCAGCGCAAGCAGAGTTGAATTTGAGAGCTGGGACTTAAGTGGACATTTGTCCCTGCTTTCTTCCTTAATAAAATCTGAGTGTTAACTGTGGGTAAGGGCATTTGAGAGATCACTAAAAATGAATCATTGAGTGCCCAGAAGAGCTTTATTATGACATACTATGGAGAACTTTAGAATATACCTAGTACTTTTTAAGTGCTTATTGGATGCATGCAGGAGTTACTATTATGGAAGTGAATTGTTTTGTCCTTTGCTGCAGAAGCAAAATAATTTGCAAATTAAAACGTCAAAATAAAACTCATCAAAAATCTGGATCTGTGTGGTCCTTTCTGGCCCTGTGCTCCCATCCAATTTTCTCTTGCCCCATGAAAAGCTATTGAGCAAAAAATCACAAGCTCCAAAAAGCAACATTTGTTGTGCTTCTGTGTATGTTATCCATTTTGAAAAACCCTGACACAAATATTTAATCTAGGGGAAAAAAATCTCAGTGCAGAAATCCTGACTGGCCAAATTGATTTTAAAAAATATTACTAAATTTTAAAAATCCACAGACTGATACTGAGTTCCAGTACTTACTTCTTGTAAGTAGTCATGAGAGTTTGTTTTGAGAGTCACTCAGTTTGTTTGCCCCAGAAGCAATTAGATGGAAAGATTTATCCTGCTCCCTAAATTCTGTATGGATATTGCCACTGCCCAGTTAACTAGTGTGAAAATACCATGAAAAATAAATTATTAAACTATACTGTTAGTAATAACTTGCCAGCTCCAGAGAAACAAATGCAGCCACATTTACATATGTGTCCATCTGTCTGTTTTTACACTTTATGTCTTCAACCAGTGGGTGAAATTGTTTTAATCCAAGCTGCAGTCTGATTTTTTTCATTTTTTTTCCCCTGCTGATATTTTTCTGTGTGCGTATGTTATTTGTAGATGGACACGCATGTTCTCGACAGTAGCTAGTTCTTAATTGCCCTTTTAAGGAACCTAATCTATCTGGCCGCAGTAGTTTGAAGTAAGCAGCAGAGTTCTCCATGGATAATTTTCGTTAGTTAGCAGATTGTTACCATCTCAATGTTGCTGAAATCCCTAATCTCAGGTCAGCGTGAAGCTGCAGTGGTTACAATCCTGTTGCTTGATGCAGTGTGAATGGAAGTGCTTTCTGTCAGAAACATGTGGTCTCTTCAGTGGAGAGCCTGCGTAAATCCTGTGTAAATAGAGGGAGGCTAACAAAGGATGAGCCCCTGCAGCTCAGAGCATTTGGAGCCATTTGGAGGCTGAATTTGCTAAATGCTGCTTATACCGCCTGAAAAGTTGAAGAGAAAGGAGCATAAAATCCCTTCTTTTTTCTCTTTCTGCTCCTACCCTGGGGGGAGGGTGTTAAGGGCCAGGGAAGCCTGAGGTAAGCCTATGAAGACTGTTTTTTCAGTGCTCTTTTGAGTGTGAAAAAGGTGGCATGGGTCACTGTCCCCTCTTTAATGTCGGAAAACCCACACAGTTAGTAAATGTTGCATGTAAACTAAAGCATTTCGTCCCTGCTCCTGCACTCCACAGCAGTGGGCCATGAACTAGTCACTTGAAAATCGCAGAAAAATTTCACTTCAACATGTCTGGACAGTTTAGCACAGCAGGAACGTAAGAGAGATCAGTAATTAGCAGGTTACTTTACTGTTGTTCTCCTTGTCTGCATTGGAATACTTTTTTCACCTGATGTGAAAAAATGTTGGATTGCAATGAACGAATCAGGAACCTCCTGGCTGTATAAAAGACTTTAAAATTTAAACTACTGTTTATAATTTTTGTCTTAAAAAAGCTAGAAAGATACATTTTTGGCTTTTGGAAGAATCTCTAAGGTTTCTCAATTCACTTCACAAATAAACATGAGCTCTAAACACAGACAATGAGGAATACAAAAAAGCCAGTCTTTTTTCTTAATTTTGGGCTGAAAAATATAAAAGGGGAAATGTGTAACATAACTGTTCTGCAAACAGGTTTGAAAGCCTTAGGTCTCTGATTTTATAGCATGCATGGCTTTAACAGAGTTGGAATGTCATTCCATAGTTGTAAATGCCTTTTTGCAAATAAGATATATTAATGATTGTATAGAAGTGCCTATCCAGAAATAGAAAAGGAACAGTTTTTATTCTGCGTCTTGTTGTAAATATACTTTATATACAGGATACCATGCAACTCTTTAAGCCTTTAGCACATATTGTGAGATGGCAATAGGGACTTGGTGCTGACTGACAAACTGTGCAAAGATGTAATTAGATCACATAGAATGGCTTTGTAGGTGAGGTCTGAGAGTAGCTTAAGTTTTCCTCCTATTTGAATTTTCAATAGTTATGCATGCCTTGTGTGAAATCCATACATGTCATCTTCACAGTGGAATTACTGAGTTTTATCCTGTACAGCAAAAGATCATAAATATCTTCGAAAACAATAACAAGAGAGAAGGCCAGCTCTTTGTCTCCTCAGTGCTTCTAGAAGGGCAAAAGAATAACGTTTTCTGTAGCAAGAGAGATGGTAGTGTTTTATGTCTGAAGTCTTTCTGTTCCCTCTAGTGCACCAGTGTCCAATCTGTCTTTCTCTCCAAGATGATCACTGAAACATAGAACAGAGCACCATGAGATATGTGCCTGGTGTCTCAGAGACACGAAAAGGGAAGGGAGCACAGTGGTCTGATTACAGCAGCTCACTTGAGGATACTCCACTCCAGGAAGTGGTGGCTGAGTATGTCTGTCAGACTTGAACAGCTTTTGATGTCTCCTTTCCTCAGCAGTAAAGTAATTTAGTAAAACCAACACACATACTGGTAGAGCACTGAAGATGGTGGCACATCTCTAAGCTGGGATACCCACTTGAATTGTTTGTGGTTTTCAAAGTCCCAGGTTTGCCACCCATAATCCATCTTAACTCAGTTTCCCTAGGCAGTAAACTGCAGGAGACAAGTACGGTTTCTGTGGTGTGAGGAGATTCAAGTCAACTTCCTTGAACAGGGATCGTTAAGAGGTGGAGGAAAAAAAACCAATCCATAGCCAGGACTTTATTCAAAAGGCTGTGATCTACTGGAACTGTAAGGCTAAAAGCCTGATGATTTTAACTGGATGGAATGGAGACAAAGACTTCTCCTGAAGGGTCTTTGATTCTGGAGCTGACCTTCCCTCTCTATTAGTTCTCCCTACAAAATATATTATCTTATCTTCAAAAATATCTTCAAACACTTCTCTTTCCAGATTTTTTGGCAGTGGTAATTTACCAGATTTTTAAGATTTTTCTCTGGTGGTGACATGGATTATATTACTAAGCTGAACATCCTTATTAATAACGGTTTAAAATACTTATGTGTCCAGAAGGACACATTGTAAGTGCAAACAAACAAATAATTGCAAATTATGAACATAGGCTACATGCAGTCTCTTCTTTGTTTTTACATTTATATCTACATATTCCACTCCATCAAAATATTAGACTGCAAGATTGTAGAGGAGCTTACTTAAGATCAGCATAGTACACTGCAGCTTTCCTTTTCAGAATATTTTAACTTGCTTTTCATATTGCTTCCACTATTTTTAGAAAAATGGTGAAGTGTCTTGTCTTCCCTCTGCTTTTGATACCTCGCTGTTCTCTCTTTTCCTTTAGAGAAACCACAAAGCTGTAAGGGACCTCTGATGGTGAAGAAACTCAAACACTGGGTGCTGAAATGCACTTTTCCAGAAATCACTTTTTCAACTGCTCTACTTGTTATAATGGTAACAGGAACTATTCTATAATTTGAATCTGGACTGTTACCAGGCTGCTGTGCTTTGGCCTGACTAGGTTGTCCTGTTCAGTTATCATTTTGTATAAATTAGGGAATTTGTTATTCATCCTGTTCACAAGTAGTGAAAACAAAAGATGAGCAGCTTCTAAACAGCTCTTGCTTCATCTGTTGCTGGGTCTTTACTCTGTAAGGAACACAAGCATTTGAGAAGGCTTGAGATAATACTGATAGTGTAGAGGATTGATGGAGAAGAATTCACTGATACAGTAAGGTTGGACAGGCTTTCTGTAGAACTGGTTTCTTGAAGAGTCCTTAGTGTATGAACATTGAGGTCAGCAAGCTTGTCTGTCCAAGGAAATGGCTTTGCAGCAAGTAAATTGGAATTATAGTGCAATGGAAACCCTGCTGTAACTATTTATTTGATATTTTTTAAAGATGTGGTAGTCTCCTTTGCTTTCAATGAAAAACAATTTGCCTTGTGGAAGGAAACTCCGCACACGCTAAGAGTGCCAGAACACAGAGCTAGTGTGGAAGCCCAACTTCACACTGTGTAAAGAAGACTTGCATCTTCAGCCTCCTCCATAAACCCTTCCCCTAGAAGAGGTGGTGTTAAGGAACCCCATGTGGATCACTTTGCAAAGTTTCTTGTAAACTCTCTCCATCTTTTATAAGGGTTATTGAGACTATTTCATAGCATTGCTGTAATCTTAAACAAGCTGGTTATAATGCCTAATTGTCTACTGGCTTCAATCCTGTGTAGTTCATTGACACCTCCACAAAGAGAGTGCCACTTTAAGAATTCTTCACTTTCCTAGAACAGTGATAGGGTTTTGCAATCACTTCTACTTTTTGCAAGAGAATAAATGAGTGAATAGTGTGGAAAGAGGAGAAAGCCACACTTAATTTTTTATTTTTTTTTTTTTGGTGCTGGTGAAATAGAGAGACAGTGGGCCAAAATCAAGACTTAATTTTTCCTCTAGAAAATTGGGATAACTATGCTTGTATAAGTGCAATTTCAATACAATTTAGGATTTGACCCTGCTCTTCTAATCAAGGATATGAACAGATCACAGAAGCAGAATCACTTGTAATGATGATTCAAATGATTTAAATTTTGATTTCTTCATACAGCAGTTAAAAATATAGTTAATCCAGTCTGCCATAAAGTGACTTTCCTGTCTGTTAATCTTACTTCAGTTCTGATAATTTATTTTTCTTCATTTAAAGTAACTGATATTTCTTTGGATATATTTATAGGATCAGGCCCTCCATATGCAAGAAGTAAGTCATTCCATCTTAGAAAAGACAGTTTATGGCTATTTCTATGATTTCTTCCTATTAGAAACTGTATCCACTAATGTGAGCAATTGTAGTCCTATTAAAGATATGACAGTCTAACAGGACTGGACTTGTCATTCACCAGGAGCAACAAATCTTGCTGTATATTTTTTGTCATGTAATTTGGAAGTACAGTATTTGAATTTCCTTTCATGGGGTTATGAAACAAATTAGGGAGGCACCAACTCTTACAATTTCGACAGCTGATTAGTGTGGGAGGGCAATGAGAGCTTTAGCTGAACTTTCCTTTCTTGGGCTGCTACTAGCTTTTTAAAACCAGGATGATAATAACCTCTTCAAAAGGCCTAACCATTGATTTAGCACATAGGCAACTCCTGCTGAGGATGCTCACATACAGGAGAGTATGTATATGCAGAGAGACAGGAGTTTGTCCATACAGAGTGAACTGATGCTTCTATGGTTTGAATGGATGGTGCAGAGCAGAAGTTTTACAGCTCCACGCATCCTATGCATACACACATTGCTTTTACATAAAGAGACAAAGATATCTTTATCTGCACGACAGATAGACAAACAAACTGACTGACTTCAAACTTGCACTTTCAGTAGGGATTTTTTTCCCCCCATCTCCGGGTACTGCTTTTCAAAATTGCCTGAGGCTACAGTACAGCACCTCAGATCCCCAAGGCCCATTGCCTGGCTCCTAATAGCCACTCTCCATCTGTGTCACATGAACAGCTGATGAGATAGCTCCAGTGTCTGTATTTTGGAGAGCATATCCACCCAGGTTAAAATGCTGGGGTTGCCAAGGAGCAGTCAGAAGCCATTAGTGTTTGTGAGAATTTGCCTTGCAGCAGTTCTTTGGCATAGTGGAAAGTGTGTGTGTGTGTGTGTGTGTGTGTGTGTGTGTGTGCGCGTACGCGTGCACGAGTGTCTGTGAGAGACAGAGGAGTCGGGTGGATTACATGGAGGGTAAGAGAGCAGCCAAAAGGAGTGCTTTCTAAATAACCAATATATTGCAAAAGTGAACAGTTGGCTACAGTGTTTGGATCTTCCATAATCTCTTTGATTAGTTTACTGTGATTCTACTCTCCTTTCTCTACCATTAACAGAAACAAAACAAAACACAAAATAAAATAACAACAAAAAAA
>VYXB01007843.1:479058-497775 GCA_013397135.1 Pachyramphus minor | reverse complement strand
ACAAAAAAAAAAAAAAAAAAAAAAGAAACAGAGCATGAGAAAGAGAGCAGCTACTTCAGGGTCTTGCTCTGGTGTTTGGGCAGATGGAAAGGAGCTGCTCTGCCTTGGGGCAGGGTGGTTGTAATGAAGTGGCCTGTCAGTCTGTAAATAGTGAGGGTCATCTCTTCCATGTGATGGAGGGTATCACATTGCAGTGAAAATGGAAATGTCAATAAAATTAATCTGCCAGCTCTTTGCTGTGGCTTTTTCTGTCTCTCCGGTCCAAAAGGGTTGGTTTTTCAGAGGGGAGGCATTACAAGAAGGGTGATCTGGCCTGGGAAGATGGAGCTGAAATGCAAGTTTTGAAGCAAATGGACTGTATGTAGCAGCAATGTATTTCGTTTAGTAGCACCACAGATCTAGACGAGGCTATAGGAATTAGCTTGTGAATCTATAGCATTCCTCAGGAAGCTATGGACCGTCTAGCTCAGGCTACATTGAGCACAGAGTTTATTGTTTTAGGCTTTCTTGGACAAGGTTTTTACTTAGCATGGGATTTATGGCATTTACTGCTAATGAATGTCTATTCTTAAATTACAAAAACCACCGTCTCAGCACAATTCCCAGATGTCCTTCCAGGACCTCAGCTTCTTAAACACCAGCAGGGAGCATAAACTCTCCACTTCTCTGTTTTCCTCTTTCGTGTGGCTCCGGGCTAATGATGTGTAAGGAAAACACAGCAATCTATAAAGTCTCAGTGCTGTCCCAGTATTCTTCATTTATTTTGCATTTGATTATGCCACAAGTCGGATCTTGTTTCTTTCCTTTTTTTAAAGTTATTAGTTCAAATATTAATGTAGGAATATGGCATATATTGCTGCACTTGATTGATGCCTTCCCAAAAACAGGAAGACGTGCTCGTATGAATTTTAAGAAAGTAGGGGTCCTGCAATGCCTTGCCAGAAGAGTTTTTCAGATACATAATTTAGATGCCCTCCAGGCAGGCTTTCAAGGCATTTTTGCTGGAGGGCAAGAAAAAATAACTATGACTGTTAAAAGTAAATGATTTTTGCTAATGCACAATTAATGCCAGGAAAAAGCACAGAAGAGAAAGATGTTGATGGAAAGTTCTGATTAAGTGAGAGCTCTACCTTGATGTGCATCTTTTTTTTTTAATGATAATAATCACTGATGCAGAGACATAGAAGTTTTCATGTCATGCAAATGCTGCATGTAGGGTCATGCTAGGTGTACGTGTTTGTGAGTGCGTATGTATGTGTGTTGGGAGGTGATGGTTACGGGGAGTGGCTCGTCTGACAGTGTGTTATGTGCATTGAACGGTGACATGGTTACTGCCACCTCTGCAGAGCCTTGAATATATAGACTACAGAACATTTAACTTGATTACTTATACGCATGTATTCGGAATGGTTGTAGGGATGCATTTACAGTAAATGGGGTTTTCTTGTGGCAGGTTTTCCCACATTGAATCCCATAATTGACAAAGAGCTATTGCACTATGTCAAGCACACAATTATAATTGAATTAATGATATATGCATGTGTGAAACACATTGAAGAGACACAGTTTTTAATTTTTACATATTTGTATCAGTGTTCTTATATAATGTTCTTATACATGTGCCTGATCCAGCAAAAAAACCCCAAAACAAACTGTGGTAGTGACTTGGTAATTAATGATACTTTTTGGCTTCTATATTTTGTTCATTAAACATCTGCTCCTTCCTGTTTTTCTCTTTGTTGTAGGAGATGGTTTAGACAACAGTGTTGCCTCACCTGGTACAGGAGATGATGATGACCCAGACAAGGACAAAAAGCGTCAGAAGAAAAGAGGCATTTTCCCGAAAGTAGCAACAAATATCATGAGAGCGTGGCTTTTCCAGCATCTCACAGTAAGTGGTGCCTAAAACCAAAACAGATTTCTATTCATGTGTCTAGTGAGGTTTATTAATCATTACTAGAAATCAATTGCCCCCATAATTTTGGATTACTAGGGCTCAGTTTTTGTTGCTGGTTTTTTTCCTTCCAGATTTTTTTTTCTTTGGTCTTGGAATCATGACAAATCTCAAAGGAATCTATATATGTGTGTGTATATATACACATATACATGCCTATAGAGAGAAAAAGAGAGAAAGTACAACGCCTTAGCGTGGAACACCAGCTATATATGAAGTAACTAATTTTGGCTTTGAACTATTCAAAATCTTCCTACAGACAACAAAAGGGGGGTTCTTGCTTTAGCACATATAAAGCTCTGCCCTCTGCTCTGTTTATTGCTGGCTTCTGTTTACACAGACTTCATATGTATGTGGTGAAAGAGGGAGCCCTGGTCTGTGCATGCTGACACACACTGTGGATGTTAGGGAGTCAAAAGAGCAGCTTGCACACTTGTCATTTTTACGTTTTTGTGAGAAATACAGAAGGCTTCCAGATTCCCTAATTTTTCTGGTTTTTAACAGTAAGAATAAGCACCTTTTTAGCTTCTCTTCAAATCTGTTAATATTAAAAACTAGCCATATTCACATTTGGGGGAGAGAGATTAAATATGTGACATAGCAATACTTTCGATGGTTTGTCTTCATCCCCTTCTTGCTCTTGGTTTTATGTGCTGGTGTTCTGTTGACATTATAGCTTCTCTTAGGCATCAAAACGCTGTTCCATAGAAAATCTCGTATCACTGTGTGTAGTTTATTTCATGTGGAAAATAATGGAAATGGGTAAAATTATCAATTGATTTTCTTCTTCCTCTGACTTTACAATTGTTTCTCACTTGATAAGGCTCAAAGAGCTAACTGTAATTAACTGCTTCTTCTTCTACCAAAGTTTTATAAATTTCACGGTAGCTGATGTTGGTTACTGAGTAAAGATTTCAGGACCTGATCTATTTATGATAGGGACTATTGAACTGCTCTGCTAGCAGCACAGCTAAAGCGGGGAGTGACAGATTCACATTTCTAAACCATCATTTTGATGTAAGGACATTAGTAGCAAACTAAGGTGCATTGATCTGGCCTGTGGGGTCAGGATTAGCTGGAATAGCCAGTGTCTCCGCTGGAGTAGTGGTTATTCCTGCCTCCCAGCTATGGCCATTTCAAAGGTCAGGTGCCCTGTACCCACTTGGCTCAGAGGAATTAGACAGAACATGAGTCTCTGGGCTGATTACTTAACCAAAGACAAAATAATGAGTCCTAAGCAAATACTGACTAATTGAAAGGGCTGTAAATCCATTACATATTGGTCAGGGATAATCAGGAGTATTTAATCACTTTTATCTATTCAGGAGCACTGAAGCTGCAACAGCAAAGCCCTGAACCTTGCCATGTGCTTATTATTCTCATCATTATCAAAATTACTTCACAGCTGTTCTTTGCTACATCACCTCAGCTGGAGATTTACTAACCTGTAAAATGTTTTTAATTTGGAAGTCGAGTCAGTGTGAGTGGAAGGTTTTTCATTTAGCCGTAGGGTATCTTTAGAGGAGTAGTACAGGCAGACAGCAAAAAGCGGGGCCACAAATAAATAAGTTTGGGTTGTATAGACATCTCTGTGTTGACTCCATTTCCTCTTATGAAATTTGTGGTATCTTTTCTTTTCCCCCCCGCCTTTCTTTCTTATGTGCTCCTTGAAAGCATTTGACACTTGATTATTAAACAGTCAACTGGCTCTTACTTGTCTTGAGTAAAGTCCTCCTGGCTTTTTGAAATCCCTTTTCCTTGTTTCTATTCTCTCTCCTGACCCTCTCCATCCTGCATGAATTAAGGAAATTTGCCACCACTGGTGAGGATGGCCTCACAGAAATCAGATTAAATGAACACGAAAAAGCCTCAAACCTTTTACCATCCAGGCCTTAATGAGTTTGCAGGTGTTGAAAGATTTACTGTGCTGTAATTCTCAGACCTGCAAACTGATAATGGAGACCCCTGACCAGTGCAATGTAAAATCAGAGAGATTCTTGCCATAAACACGTGCAGGGAAGGAAGAGAGCTCCTTTCTTTTAAAGATCTCACACTTTTTCTCAAATTAGCTTGTCCATTGAAAATGCAATGCTGGCTGAGCCAGAACGGGGGAATCTGTGATGTACAATTTTATTGTTTCAAGTAAATATCTTTACAGTGGTGGTCCATGATTCAATGTGCATTCCTTCATTACTAGTCTAACCTTATTTCAAATTGGTTTGTTCCTCCTTTGTGCTGTATGAACTGTTCATGTATTACAATAATCCCCTGATGTACCCTTTTTTCTTCCTCCCTTTTTTTTTTTAAAGAAACTAATTGAATTATCTCATTATTTTAATTTGTTAAGCAAATGTATTTTACATCTCAGGATGTGTTCTTAAAGAAGGAGCTGCTTAGGTTTTGCCCCCTGAATGGGCCATTGGTACATTTTGACATTCATGCATTCATTAAGGATGGGAACATAAAAGAGCTCTGGATGTATTTTTTTTACAAACACCCAACCAGCATGGAGCAACTTTTCCATAAGCCACAGGGGTCTCTCTACATATGTTCTCAACTGCAAGCCATTGTCACCTATTCTGAATACCTCAAAAGGACAAATAAAATACTAAAGGCCAACTGTAGCAATTGTTAGCTGTTAGTCTCAATATGACAAAAATCATTAGCCTCTGGTTTCCCTGGAAGGAGAGGCAGTGGCAGGCAGTCCATCTCTTATGTCATGGATTAAACCTGAAAGTCCTTTAGACTGTCAAATTCCAAAAGAGTAACTCAGTTCTGACTAATTGTATTTATTTATTATTTTAAATAAAATGCTATTTTTTCCCTTTATTCAATTGGTTTGCAAACTCCTTAAGCAGTCAATTTTAAAAATTGAATGGCCTAAGTGGCTTTTTTGAAGAGACAGGCACTTGAACTCTGATGTAGAATGAATGTGTCTTACAGGCTGTGTCTTTCAAAACAATATCTAACCCCTATCACAGCTTCCATTTTGCAGTAACTTTAATTATATTTGAAACAGGATACACATGCACATTTTTATTGTTGGAAATCAAATGCAAGGAGCAGGAGCTTCTGTCATGTTCTCTTTCACTTACTGAGCTCTGTCTTACATTTGGAATTACAAGAGTACCAGAAGATGAAAGATCTGAGGATGAATTGGCTGGAAATGTGTATGCTATTTCTGGATAATATCCAGTGTTTAAGAAAGTAGAGGAAATCCTAGTCTGGTAGTATAAGCTTTTCAATAGTACATAAAGATTACGACATCAGAAAGGTAAACCTGACATTTAAGGCTGTTTTTACTTGAGTTCAAAGGTGGTTAAAGAAAAGAAACAACAAGAAATCTGACCCCAGCCAAGAGTTTATTCATAGCTTTGGAAGACTCCTTTTCCTCTACACCAAGGATTCCTTAGTACACTCAATTAGCCTCTCAGACATCTCTGCTTTCCTCCCTCAAGTGCTCCCCTATTTGCCCTGCAAAGAACATATTTGATCACAAAGTGAAAACAGGAAGTGCTCAAATGTATAGACACCTCCAGTTTACACCAGTGTTGAGATTAGGATTTCTTACCAGAAACTATACAAAGCCACGCCCCCTCCTCCCATGCCCTTTTGAAGGATGGAGGACCTTTAAAATCTACTTACATAATCAGAAGAGGAAAGTTATAAAGGAAGTAATTATACCATTCTATGGACTTGTACCTCTGGTAGTTCATCTATTTCTACATCATAGTGTGCCAAGGATTACATTTTTTCACCTTTTTTTACGGAGCTGGTTTATTATTTAACACTTACTTGGAGTGATGCCCTTTGTTAAAATTCTATTTTGGTTGTTTCTTTTGTTACAGTCTGTAAGAAGATGTGTATCTTAACTAAAAGTACCAGATTTAACAATGGGAGCCTGCAAACTAAACCTTTTTTATGGTTCCCAGTTGATAATATTTGGGATGTCTCCACTGAATTCAGTGTAGTCGGGCTGTTTTTTTTCTTTCTTTTTTTTGCCAGCCGAAATTTTGTCTCCTAACACTGAACAGTGTCATTTTAGCCTGATTTCCACAATCTTCTGGCTGAAAATCTTGTTCTTTACACAGTATATTGTAGGATAGATTTTGCTTTCATCTGCTTCATTGTCAGGCTAGAGTAAGCTCTCCTGGAAAGTGTTAAAATGAACCAGCCACAGCTTTTGTACTTACCTGAATTAATTTTCGTAACTTGTCATATTCAGGTGTTCAGACTGGATAATATGAAAGTCTAACTGAAACAGATTTGGTTTTTTCTGTATTTATGTGGGTGTATCTGAGAATATAATGTGAATCTATCATATCGTGATGAATGGTTTATCAAACCTTTTATAAAGGGCAGCTATTTTATTTATTCATTAGACTTGATTCTAGAGATGAATGTCATCAGCCAAACCCAATCTTGGAGCAAATGTTCAAAGAAGTTGAATCCATCCCACCTTCATAAATATCTCCTCCTATATTGTGATTTTAGGAATAATACCCTAAAGGAAGGTTAGGAACATGGCTGGCTATTGCACTCCATACTGAATAGCTTACTTTCATACCAAACTGTGGAAGAACAGCTTTTCTCAGAGGTGTGATCTGAGGGAAGGATTCTTCACATTGCTGTTTTTGCTGTACTTTAAAAAAACACAGCCAAACCCAAAAATACAGCAGACCTCTGTCCCATTAAAATGGGATGGGATACTCCTTAAAAATACGGGAATGTAAAGTCATTCTGATGAAATTTAGTGCATGTGTTGGACTGCATTATAACATGTTATGCTCTCTGAGGGTACAGAGAGGAGAAGGACGATGTCCTCTGATTCTCCTGTAAAACCACCTACATGTGTGTTTGCATGACTGCCATTTCCACCTCAGTGCACCAAATAGTCAGAGAGCTGGAGGAGCCTAAGTTATTGTTTTATTCCAGGTCTGCTTTTAGGCAGGGCTGGCTGTGTGCTGAGATTTCAGCTAGTTGCCTGGTGGTGTAGAACAGACCTCTCTGTACAAACACAACCCTGTTGGAAGTATGTCCTACAAAATAATATTGTGCACATTTTTCAGCTGGGTAAACTTTGTGAGGAAAGGTTAAATGATTTCACGCTAGTGCTAAAGAAAAATCAGTACCTGAATGTCAAACTCCAATGACCTGTGATCCTGTGGTCCTCAAGGTGGTGGATCTATGCCTCTTTGTACCCCACAGTTGCCCTGGTCTCTCACCAGAGCATTTGTTGTTACTGCTGGCTGTAGCACAGCCCTTCCTAATGTCACCAGTATCCTCCTCCTGTCCTGCCTGCCTGCACTATGGTGTCACCAGCGTGGGCAGAGTAAAACTGGAAATCTTTCTCAAAATGGCATTTCTGATCTCAGGCCGAAAGATTTCATCCTCTGAGTGCTTCTAGTCCTCTGCCATGAAATCTGTCCTGAAGATTTAGTAAGAGACTGAACATTCACATACCTTTTAAACGCTACAATCTTAAAAGAGCTGAAATAGGGTGGGGGTGGGGCTTTGTTTGTTTTAAAAATGGAATCTGAGATTAGATCTGACATTTCTACATCCACCCCCTACAGAAGAGGGAACCCGGGGTCATGGGGTGTGTGGGCCTCAAAAGCTAGCTTTGTCTGGGAGTGGTTAATCTAATCATTGTTACATAGACATCTGTTATTTCTTCTGAAAAATTGATGCTTTTGTGACACAATGATCCATCTATTTAGTACAACAGCCTGAGTAATTAAATTAAAAAAAGAATATTTTTGCGGGAGCGTGTATTATAAAACTGCCATACCTCCTCGTACCAGCGAAAAGACTGAGGAGAGGGAGTGGGAGATGCAGAGTGGGAGAGGGAGAGGAGTGCTTTAAGCCCCGCATTGTTTTCTGCTGGCTGGAGGAAAACATCTGTGAATTGTTTGAACTGAACCTTAGTAGGGACTGTCTGAATCTGTGTCATCTCTGTTTAATTTCAGGAAATGATGTCACAGTGCATTAAATAACAATGCTGCATGATTTATTTTTACTTGTACATGCTGTCCTAAGCATTTTGGTTACACGGCAGTGTTTCCAATTAAGTGCAAGCTTTCAGTTTTAAAAAATATACTCAGTAATGGTTTTTTGGGGGGCATGAGTATGGGGAGGCTGGGTTTTTAGGGGGTCACCAAGGTTCAGGGCTGTCCAAGGGCTCTGGGACCATTTGTCATGTGCTTATTTGTAGTTGGGACTGGATGTCAGCGCTCTCGTCACCCATGGCAACCTCCAGGACTGTGGGTTTGTTACAAAGACTGTCTGGGGGAGGAAGAAACCCTAAATATTCCGAACCGATCCGTCAAAAGACCTATTAGATAGTTATAGCAGGCCTATGTACTGTAGCTTTTGCCTCAATCAAACTTTCTGCACTCCCCCTTCTTCTTTAGAAGAATAGAGGACATAAGTCAATTCTGTCTGCCATCTGTCGCCTCTCTCCCTGCTCCTCAAATTAAAGAGACAGTCCAAAATTTAAATAATCGGATACAATCACAGGAAGCCCGCCTGGAAATTATTACATGTACATTCAGTTGGGTTTTTTTTTACTTCTCTTTTTATTTGGAAAGGGAGATCTTTATTGTACTTCATTGGAGATCAAAATATGGTGTGTTTCAGCTTCAAAAATAGCATGCTGAGAAATATTGGATTTGCAGTGTCACGGAGTTGTTATCTAATGATTCCAAGCTATATATAGGGTGAAATTCACACACACACACAGACACCCCCTTCACCCCCCTGCCAAAGAATCCCCGAATTGTGAATCCTGCAAGGGACAAGTAAATGAATCACACACTTCTCCTCTGGTTCTCCCATCCCCTTCATCCCCTTTCCCTCCCCAAATCCCTGGCACGCTGAGGGGCTGCAGCAAAATCTTTTCATGGTGCTACTAGGACAATTTAAACTCTTGAGTCTATCTAACGGGTCCTCTTCTACGTCTGCTATCATAGTTTTTCATACTACCCTGTCTGATATTAGCTGGTTATGTTTTGTCTTTTTCTCTCCTTGTTTTTTGTCTTTATACCACCCTGCCTGTTTTTGCCACCTCCTCATCAACAGGCCACACAATGTGTCAGGACTGCAGCAAGGTGAATTTCATTCATGTGACACGTCAGTTGCTGCCAAACCATCAGATAACGTGACTGGATGTTACTTCCCAATTTAATATTTTACCTGCCATTTTCAAACAGGGAATTCCTGAGAAGAGAGTGTAATGAAAAACACGTGCATGATTTTAGCTAAGGCTTGATTAAAAAGCCTTGACTGAGCAAGCTGAATGTAGCCTAGCAAAAGACAGGATCAGCCACTATTTTTTTCTGATTGTTATTGTCAGATTACAAAGCTTTGTGGAGTCAGTATAGGAAGTAAGTGAAAGAAAAGAAGAGGGAGTACCAAAGTCCAAATAATGAATTCCTAAAAGTAATTGAAACATGGAAGTAGCAGTGACAGGAATTCATTTATATAGAGTTGTGGCTTTGAGGCTCGCAAGGCAAAAGGTGACTTAACTAAACCATATGTAAATATAAATAGTCTTTAAACACTATAAAAAGCATTGCACTAATAAATGTCATGAACTGCAGCCTTTGAAGATCAAGATCACAGTCAAAAAGAGGGGGGCATTCTTTGGAGTGTCTTTAAGTTCCAGTACCTAAACCTGTCGTCATCAGAGAACTCGTAGTTCCTTCCTCTCTCTGTAGTATGCACACATGATTATATGTAGATATAAAATACATTTTTAGGGAAAAAACAATTGCTGTTGTTTGTGCAAAGTGATACTGCCTCTCAGTTTTGCCTAAGGATATGTGTAAGACCTTCCTTTCAAGATCCATGAGCAGGATAATTGGTTTCAAGGAAGTTTTTGGTAAAATTAAAGTTATGCGAAAAGGAAGTAGAGTGTTTCTGCCAACAATTCCACAACTGCAAAGCAATGGAGATGTCAATTCTTATTGTTGCCTAATGAATAGTGTAGTTTATGGCAGAGAATATTACTCGTGGTCTTGTGGAGTTTGCCTTGAGTTATGATACTTCGAATACCATGCATTACGCATTTTAGGGTTGATTGGCAGCAGTCATTTGTAGTATCTAAAGCAATCATTGGCATCTTTAAAGATTTATTATTGTCTTTAAGCATAATGGCAATACAGTTTTCATGTGTTTACATTTGTTACTTTTTATTTTTAACTGCTAGCCCCAAATCTGCCAAAACCTATTTCTGTTGCTTTGTCTAATACTGGATGATAGGTTGTCAACTTACTGTATAATGCCATAAAAATTTTTTTAAATCTTGGTTTCACCTTTTTATGATGGCGCTTCAAGACATGTATTTTATTTGTAGCAGTCAAATACTTATGTCCATAAAATGTTTAACATCTTATGACATACGCTTACAATATCAGGACAATAAATCTGAGTAGCCCACTAAACAGCAGCATATATTTTAGTGTTTGAAGAAAATCTACATATATCAATTTGTTTAATGCTATAGAAGTTTGGCTGTCATCAGGATTAAGCTCTTATTTGGTAATTTCAAAGTGGTAGCTTGATATTCTGAAGTGGGTATACTGTGGAAATACTATCTGACTAAACCACATAGCAATGGGAAAACTGTTCACTTTCTTAATGTATACTATCTATATGAAAGGAGTAGATTTTTATAAAATCGTGGCCTAGTCTAAACTACTTTGAAGCTTGTTATCTCTCAGTCCTCCTTTCATTAATTCCAGTGGAACTCCGAGCCCTTTAAAAAAGCCAGAAAAGGTATAGTGAAATCATAACAGGGACGGACAGACAGACAAACATGATTTTACATCTTAAAAAGTGTTAAATGTAATTTAACGCTTTATCCACAAATTATGCTTAACAACTCTTTCAGTAATCCTCTATTTCATGATAGAAAGACAAATTTCTTGAGTGCTCAGCTGTTTGTCACATTCTCTTGTGACCAAACCTTCACTACTGTGCCCAGGATGCTTTAGCACAGGGGAGCTCTGGCAGGCATGGGGACCTGTCCTGCCTGTTTCTATCTGTGACCATGACAAGACACTGTGCCTTAGTTTCCCTGTTTAAATAGTGTGGCAAAATGCTTGTGACTGCTTTTTGGAGTACTTTTGATATTTACAGATGAAAAGCACTGCATGAGACCTATGCCTTATAATTTGCATCAGCTGAATTACAGAGAATTACTCATCTGTTGTGGTTTTATCGAGCTGCTGAATGAGCATGGCAGTCATGCAATGTTTGTACAAATACCTGAGCTTTTAAAATTTTCTCTTTATGATGGAGTTTTTAATATAAAAATAAGAGTGTTCTTATTGGTCTACACTGAAGATGATAGCATGATTTCTGCAAGCTACTTTAGCTCAAGTGGCTTGGGCTTGTGTTAGTTTTGTTTGTCAGGTCCTTTCCTTGCTGGTGACTTGAAGTGGTGATTGCTGCATGTATCATGTATCAAATATCTTTCCCAGAAAGCAGCAAGATAAAGAACCTTGGGCATCAACCGCTGGCCCAGGGGCAATAGTGAGAATAAAGGGAGTGTAACAGTATTAACAAATGCATCTTTGTGCTTCAAGAAGTCACTCTTCAACAGTCTGGGGAGTTTCCTGATGTGAAACTTTGGCAGCTTTTCAGCCAGTCCTGGTACTTCTGCTGCCTTTTTTGATTTAGCCAGGTGCTTCCCCAGTTGTGCATCCCACTTGTGCTTGAACGAAGAAACAGGAAGCAGGAGGATGACCTATAGGGAAGAGTAAGGGACAGAAAGGCTATTGCGAAGTCCCCAGTTCACATTGGGAAGGTCCCTGCCTACTGAGGAGCATATGCAGATAGCTGACAGCTGTTTTGATAGTCCACAAGAGGATTATTCAGGGATAGAGAATGTGAATAGTGAGAAAATTTGTGATATGTGTGATAACAACAGGAATAAGGAGTGTTATGTGGTCAGAAAACTGATGTGTATATTTGGGGGAGTCAGCAAAGGAATGGTGCATAGGAATGGTGGCATATGTAAACTGCAAGGAAAATTGGTTAATTTGAGATATCACTTCAGAATCTAAACGTTTAAAGAGTGCCTTAGTTTCAACTACAAAGAGATATTCTGATGATCTCTTTCAGATATAAAATAGGAAATTAAATGGAAACACGTAAAAAACAGGTTAATTGTTGTCAACAACATAAAAAGGGAAAATAATTTGACTTATTTAATCGATATTTAATTTAAATTCTCCCTTCTACCTTCCTTTGCTCTTTTGGTGGAGTAATCCAAGAGTTGTCTTACTTGGTTATGTCTGTTTTCAATTTGATTTCTACCATTTATACATGGACACTTCACTGCACAAACTAGCATCTCTTAGGAAAGAGAGGTGGTTCCTGAGTTGATATGGACTTCTCTGTGGATGGTGGGTTGAGCTACAGAATTTTATGGCAATCCTAAGAAGTCCACGTTTTCCCACATAGTATGCCCACTTACATCTCAACTTTAAATGGCCTACTTTGTATGCATGTGTTGTACAGTGGCCATGAACTGCCAAGCAAACAATTCTCAGACAAAAAAAAAAATCCCAATATTTAGTGCATATCTAACCTAAGCATTTGCAGACAATTTACTGCTATAATGAATCTTACCTGTCCTGGCTCTTATGAACTTCTATCCCACAATGCTCTTGGATGCACATAACTTTGAGAGAAAAGAAGCTCTTGCTGCTTTCTCTCCTTTTTCTTCTCCAAAAACTGTCCATTTAGAAAGCAATAATATTTGCAAAGAAGATTAAGTCCCACTATGAACCAGTGCAAAACTATATGTGCAGCAGGAGAATAAAATATCTACAAATGAACAAGACTCTGGTGTTTTGCCAGAATAGATACAAATAACTGTAGAAGTGTGAAACTATCAAGAGTTTAGCTCCTGGGATCTGAATCCTGTTCAAAGCCCCAGCTGAAAAGATACAATACTCTCCAACTCAGTAGTGCTCTAACATGCTCTACTGCCTCCTGAACAAGCACTTCAGCAAACTTCTTGCTGAGACTGAAAAGTCTTTCAAACGAGGCCTGGGGACTCATGAGCTTTCTACTCAGTGCCCTGTAGGCTCACTCTGTGAAAAAGTATCTCGCCTAAAAGAGGCCAAATATCACAATGGAGCTGGTGGGAAATTCAAACTGTTCTAAGCAAAGAAGTCAATAGAGCTGCTGTAGTGAAAGGTAATGTTCAGAGTGAGATCACCGTGTTATGATCTCATGCTCAACATCAGGACTGGTGTTTTTTTTTTCTTGATGATTATGAAGCTAGCCTGAGGCCAGTCTGGTGAGAGTCTGAGAAAGATACAGAAGGATGTTTGGAGAGCCTGGACTATCAGGGCCCTTATTCCCAAAAAAGGGTAACAGAGGCTGAAAGCAGATGAGAGAAATGAGAGCTGTATTGTTATTTCCAGTGCTCTCTCCATCCATTTCAAAAATACAAGATCTAGCCCTAGACAGATAATGCATATACTGAAGCAGTGAATAAGCACAGGCTACAGAGAGATAAGAGGGGAAATTACTGAAGAAGAACAAAACAACTTGCAGGAATAATGGAATTCAGCAGCCAAACCCCAGCCATTGAGACTGTAGAACAATCTGTGGAAGTGCCTTTGCTTAGCACTTTTAAAACTAGACTCCAAAAAACATTTGAAGGTATACTGCTGAGAAACATCTTGCATTCCTGGGCTTACACTAAAGTAGTGTTGCCTGAAGCTTTTCTCCTATTTCCATGTTTTCTCATTAATGATTAAAACTGAAAAGTATCTTGAAATTAGAGCTGTTTTCAGAAGGAAACTTTCCCAAATTTGGCTTCCTTCAAGTTTAAATTTTTGTTGTATTCATTTCAACTTTCGTAATGACATTTCATTTATCTGTCAGTAGTAAAATTATTACAAAATTAACTCACAAATTCAAACTAGAAATGGGCTTGAGACACAAACTGAAGAGTTAAGCTTAAGAAAAATATTTAATTACTGTCCCTTCAGGCATTAGGATCAGATGCTGAAGGTCAGCCAGGCTTAGGCTCTGTCAAACTGGAAAAGAAAGAGAGTTTGTTTTGAGGACCTTATGTTAAAACATCTCCCTGTCAGATATTCAGAGGCAGAGAATATAATGATACATACACTGCTCTCCGTTCACAGTGTGTAAAGTTTCACTAATATCTGGGTAAGGTACAGGTCTGAAATCAACCCTTACCTAACTTAGTGTTCCCTAATATTTCTGACATCTGCTCCAACATGTCCATGAAATATCATCACAGAACACCAGAAGTTGTCTGAGCATTCAAAATCCGTGTTGATTTTAAGGTCGTAGATCCAATACAAATTTAATGTATAAAGAGGTTGATTATGGATTTACACAGAAGTTTGAATGCTAAATCCGGTGGAAAAACATGGCTTTTTCACCTGTTTTTCACTTACAGACATTTATGGCAATTTGACTTCAGGATTCAAAACGAAGCTTGGGCCCTCAGAGAGGCAGAATGACCACAAGAAATCATAGACTGAGTGCATGCTGACTCAAACTGCTGAATTTCACACACAGCTTTCCTCAAAAGTATCAAAAAGAAAGAGATTGTATTTTGAATTTAAAATGAAAATTTGTTCTTGAACATTACTTTATAATAATGTAACTGTAGGGTTCCACATTTGTCTGAATGACTTCCAGATAAAATGAGCTCCAGCTCCATTTACATGTCAGGAAAATCAGGAAAAATAATTCCTTTTTTTTTTTTTTTCCTTCTCTCATTACCAGAATTAGAAATTTAGCTTGGAATCTGAGATCCAAGTCAGATTCTTTCTGGCTCATTTATTGGTAGTCACAAGGACTATGCGATAACAGTAATGTTGCAATTACATTAGTAAATTTATGCAATTACAATAATAAATCTATGCAATTACAATAATAAATAGACGATGGCATGGCCAGAAAAAAAGAGTCCAGTTTTCTTGCCTATAGCTAGGTTGGCTTTATCAAGAAAAATAGCACAAACTTCTATTATGGATTGAAGTCAATGGCATTTTTTGTCAGCAGAGAATCAAATGGCATTCAAACACACCGGGACATAAATCTGTTCAGTAAGTCAGTCACTTCTCAGTACACCACTGCTTAGTTTGGTTAGTATTCTTTTTCTACGGGTGTTTTTTTCTGTCTGGCTCAACACAGGGTTAGTGAGTCAGGCATGTTTGGAAGGTTTTTAAAGAAGTGAAGCAACAGGACAAAGATTTTTTTTTCTTCCTCTTATTTATACTTCCCAGGAATGGGCTTATGTACCCATTTTAAAGATGCCATTGGCACAAAATGCCTTTTGTAGGATAGTTGTATGCAATTCAAAAATTACCTGCTTGAGAAATGAGAGCTTCCCTTGGCTGCATGTTGGAATCCTTCTAGCTGCAAAAGCAGCAAGCACTGAACTTTGCTCTCCAAATAAGGAGTCTTCTGGCATGGAGCTTAGTTTTCCTACTGCTCTTCAGAACTCTAAATAGTGTTACTACACCCTGAATTCAGTGCATGCAGCACTTTACATTACTATTGTGTATCTTAAAATAAACTACATTGCAAGCTGTTTATTTTGGTGTTACTATGTATGCATTTTTTAAACAGTGGTTACTTAAACAAATGTCTCTGTTCCCACAGCACTTAAAAGCTGCTGTTTGCTCATTGTGGTTTTCGGGTTTTGTCACTTTTGTTTTGATTGTCTCTGAAAATCACACTCAAGAATACAGAAGATAGGAGTAAGTTGTACTTGATCCAAACAAATGCTTCATGTCACAGCTTTTTCTTTATGCTAGTTTTTGCCATGTTCCTAGCAGAAGTAATAATTTTGGTTAAGTTCAAACACAGAGATCACCAATATTTCAGGTTGGTTCCAACTGTCCTCAAATGCATTTCTGCACGCCATGATTTGTTATCAGAATTTGATCCTGAGGTAGCAAAAATGTTTTAATAACATTAGTACTGTTTATTTATTATTGCTCAGCAAAACAAAAGGTGCAGGGGATGAGAATTTAGGGAATTGAGGGTTTCCACATTTCCTTTCCTGCTCTCTCATCAGTCTTCATTTGTCCACCTTAAAAACCTTCAGTGCCATGAAAACTGTGGTTGGAAATGCTGATATGAGGTTGATGGAAAAGACATTATCAAAGGCATCAACCTTTCTGAGCCACATTGCCATAGTTTTGTGTCCCTCTACCTACCCAGGGAACTCAGAGGACAGTTGCTAGTCTGCTGCAGTTCTGACAGAGGGCTAAGTTATCTATACTGTTTTTCATCTGTAGCGATGAGCTTTTCTTGATGGTTCTGCTTCTTGCTATGCCACATACACTGTTAACAGATCTTGGTGTATTTGGCGAAATCTCAGTAAAAAGTTAAGAAAAAAAACTTGTTTCTTCCTCCACTCACTCTCTCCACCTTTATGAAAGGTGTCTGTGGTACTTGATAATTTTGATAGTTCTTCTATGGATGCTCTGTTCCACTTTGTCAATTTTTCCTATGTCCTCTTCAGTTAGTCCTTTTTGCTGGGAAAGAAAAATAGTCATCTGAGCAGTCAGAGACTTCCTCTGCATGAATATTGCACCATAACAAGGAACACTGAGGATAGCACAGCAAAGCCACCATCATGAATTTCTTAGCAGAGGCAACAGTGGTAGGTTGAGGGTTGTGTGGTGTTAAAAATGGGTTGTCATCTTCCCACCTTCTGCCCTCATTTTTGGGTGAGAGTGCCTGGGCAGTCAGGAAAGTGCTGAGGTGATTCCTGTATGGAAAGGGTGCTCCAACACACCTGGAAGCCAACATTGAACAGTGTTAGGTACTGAACTGGTCCCAGCCTTGAGATCAGAGCAGCAGAAGGGTTGAAAATCCTCATGCTTGGACACAGCTGAGAACTGAATGCAAATTATTCATTTGTAGAACTTGTAAAGGTTGGCTGCTTTTTGCAACAGAAAGTAATCTCTTCACTCAACTGCTAATTACCCCATGATTTTAATTACGTAAGTTTCTTAGATGAAGAAAATTATTGTTTGAGAAAAATGGTGATAGCAGTTCTTTTGCAACTTGTGTTGGCTATAAACCAGTTTGTCCTCCTTAATTATGGTCTTCAAAGATAAACAGGTTAAAGGGAGTGTTAGTGTCTTTGACACAAACACAGTGTTTTTTGAGCAAGTTGTTTCTTAAGAAAGAAATAAAAAGTTGCTTGTATTTTTTAATGTAGTTAAGATTTTTTTTTTTTTTAATTTATTGCTCAGCAGGTGTTGATTTTCAGCATTGTGTATATGGTCATTTGCCTCTGGACTTCGATACAGTGGATAACCCTTGCTCTCTCAGTAGAACTGTGTGTCAATTAGGGATGAGAGGAGCATTAGATAGACAAGTGGCCAACAGCAGAGCAGTCCAACAGCAGTTGGACTTTGTCATTCTAACTAGTGAGGGAGGACAGAATCATATAACAGTATTTCTCAGTCTTCTTCTTCACTCCTAGCCTTCTTATCTAATTTGTTGAGCTATTAATTTGTTTGCTTGGGGTTTCTTTTTCCACCTGCTGATAACTTTTCTCCTAATCAACCCTACCGTGAGTTTTCCAGATCTTACTCTTCTTCTGCTTCACTCACTGAGGTATGGATTAAATCTGCTTAAACATTAATATATACATTTAAAATAGTTTTGCATGCCTTTTTCAGTGTAAATACTATGCCAAAAGTCTAATTTGTGACTGAGATTACTGAAATAATTTACATCTGAAGGTAAACAATCCACCTCTTCTATCTGAGAGACAGAAGATGGCAAAATGATTAGCGTTTTTTAAAAACTGTTAACAGAAATGAAAACCACTTAGCAGCAGCAGCAGCAAACTTTATAAGAAGGCGCAGCTTACAGTAAATATTTTAAAAGTATTTTAACAAGTGTTTTTGTCTTGGTTTTCACTAAATAAAATCTGTTTTATTGGCCAGACCAATGGTCCACTGAGCCAGATGAGAGTCAGCAGTGGGTGGTGATGGGGACAAGAAATTATGCAAGTATAGGAAGAACCCAGAAATCTCAGTATGTTCTCCAGGCTTCTGGTGGGCAGAAGTTTAAAGACTTTCAGAGCTCAAATTTTATATCCAGAATTGTAATGCTTCAGAGCCATTCATTGATGCATCTACATTTTCTTTTTTGGGCCTGCTATGGACTAAGCCATATATTCATAGTTACAATTGGAACAGTTTAGTTTTGAATTATTTGTGTCATTGAGAACATTTGTTACAATATTTTTTATATGGAATGGGACACTTGAATAATCTTCACATTTTTTAATGTGTGGACCTAAGTTTCTAAACTGTATTAAAAAAAAACAAAAAACAAAAAAAAAAAAAAGGAGAACAATTATATCAGTTTACACTTGGTTTTAAATTAAGCCTTTTTTCGTTCATGTAGCAACAGGAAAAATTTAGCAGCCCTGCAGTTTTCTTAGAAATTTTCATGAAGTGTTGTGAAAATTTTTTCTTCTTCATTTGGAGGGAAACCTGGTTATACCTCTAACACAATTCCAGATCTTTTCAGTAGCCTGTTTTCCATTTCTCTGATCCTGTTCTTCACATGATTGGTTCTGGCAAAATAAAACACTGATCAGCTCGTATATTTGGTAGAGTGCTTTTAAATAAATATCCCCACTGTGTCCTGGTTGAAAGCAGTCACACAGTTTTGACATAACCTAATCATGTGCAAAGCTAAACCTTCAGTATCTAGTTCTTTCAGAC
>VYXB01007843.1:457798-479047 GCA_013397135.1 Pachyramphus minor | reverse complement strand
TTTCTAGTTCTTTCAGACCTTCCCCCCCCCCCGCCCCCGCCTTTTTTTTCTGCCTTCTTCTTCACACGGCCCCTTCAGAGCTGCTGGAGGGCGTTGTTGAGAAGTTGCTACCGTTGATACAGTTGCTATTAATCACAGTCTGCCATGTTGTGACGCAGGTTCTAATAACATCCCATTGAGCTGCCGTTGTATGCTGGAGGCTTACCAACAGCACTAGGCCTTTGATATTCATCTCACATCAGGATAAAGAAAATGTAGAGTTAAAAAAAAAAATACAACTGCAAATAGGCAAAGAACAAAAAAGGGGGAAAACATAGCAAAATCAAAAACAGACACGCTTTCTGTGTGCTGCTTCGTTTACCATGGGAGCAGCAAAGCTATAAATCTCTGCTGTGTTGTTTGAAAATTGTACATGAGGCTTCTAAATTTATCATTCATTCTTTGTTGTTTCTGGGTAGTAGCTGCCTGACTTGGCTGACTTTGGTTTCTGTCCCCTCCACAGCAACAATTTTTGTTGTCATCATTGTTTCAATATATTACACACGCAAATCAAAATTTTATCAGATCAAAGAATATTGGAGGATTTAGTAAAGTGCTCATAAAGGGGAGGAGGAACAAATTTGCTGCATGTTACACATCATACTTCCTTAGCAACTGACTCCCTCACATTCATAATTACAGGAACATAATTTTTAAAAAGCAGCATGGGCGGGGGGAGGGAGAGGGAATACTTCCTTCGGTTAAAGACATTCACAATTTTTAAAAAATGTGAGTCTTTGAAAATTAGGAAAAAAGTTCACCTTTATGCTCTGTAAATATTAAACCTGGAGCCTGATAGAACTGCACGGTCATCTTCTTTTGTTAGTACTTCTTGTCCATGTTGAACTGGAAAGAAAAAAAGGTGGAAAGCAAGCCTGCTACAGATGTGACTAGCTATGAATATTCATGAATGCCATTGCTCCTCCTTTTCTACTGGCATCCAAGCCATTCTGCTCTCCCTCTCTTTTTTTCCTCTTCTCCTTTCCATTCCCTTTCCTTCCTCAAGACTGAACAAGACTGCAGTTTTATTTTGGTTACAGCTTGGTACGATACAGTTATCAGTGATCTCAGAAGCCTTTTATTTCCATTAAAAAAAAAAAAACAACAAAGGAAAAAAGAAAAAAATTTGTAATTATCCACAGTTTTATGAATCCACCTCCCCTTAATGTTCATTATTTAAACCAGCAGCAATTACAAGTTCAAAGGGGTTTAGAGGGCCAGCAACCCGCATAATCACTGCCAAATTAAGCGGGACTCATTCGTCACAGAAGAGTACACTCTGAGCAGTGAATCATGCATGCAGTGACAGGCACTGATTTACATAAAGACGAAATCTGTGCCCTCTAGGGCTGAGTGTTACTTTATCTCAGTGGTCCTGTGATATATGCGTATTCTTTTGGTGTTAGGAAGGTTCAGAGACTAATGCTGTCTAATACATGATATTTTATTCTCACTAGCATCACTACTACTGCTACTAATTCATGTATACGTGTATTTAGTTAACAAGAATCAAAACTTCAAGGCTCTTGAGTTTTTAAAAGCAAAGTTTTGGTCAGAAACCCATTTTCTAATCTGTTGTGATACTTTTGAATCTCTTCAATTCTTTTTTTTTTTCCCATAACAAATTTGCAAGCCAAGCGCTCATTCTTGAAAAGGATTGCTTTTATTCTCCACCACCCCTACTCCCTTCCCCCCACAATGATTCAAATAATGTTTTTTGAGACGTTGTAACTACTTGTACAGTATCAGAGGCTGAGACTGGATGTATTACTTTATCAGTAGTTTATACCTACTTCATACACACATACTTTATATGTAGTTTGCTGACTATCCCAAGGTATTTTAAGTCAGTGTGGTTCCTGACAGAAACATGCTATAAGGTCTGGAAAAGCGATGTCAGTCATGCCCATCTATACACCTGCCAGTGGAAGAGGAATCCTTTCTGTTTGTTAGTAAGCTACTCTGCCTCTGATACTGAACTCTTTAAGCATGCTTTTATGTTCTACTTGAAGACGAAGTTCTACTTAGTGAAGTTACTCACATACTGTGATTACTCACATAGGCAAGGTGAACAGGTCTTGACCCTTCAGGGACCAAATTAATCAGTGCAGGGAGTGGCTATAGCTTAATACTACAGTGAGACCAGAAAAGTAGTTTTTGTGTAATCATTACTCCCCTTTAGCTATGTTAGCTGCAACTCTTTCCTCCACCATAACAGGACGGTCACATGAACAGTACATGCAGTAGTTTCAAAATGGTACTTAACTTTCCTCCTTGAGGGGTGGCTCCTCAAAGTTTTAGGGACGTAGTAGCTACAGTTTGTGAGTGGTCTCCTTAATATATAAAGGCACTTTACCTAAAGGACTTTGATTCTCAGCTGTCACTAAGACACAGCGGAGTGACCCCAAAACATCTGTTTACAGCACCTTGACACAGATGCTGTTTCTACACCAGCCCTGGTGTAGGTAGGAGGTAGTTGGTGATGTCAGAAAGCAACAGCAGTCTGATCAGACCTTTTTTCCTTTGACATTCTACTGCATTGGGTACTGTGCTATAGATCTAGCATTGTTGGCTCTCCTCCAGTTGAGTAAGTCTGTCTGGTTTTGGTCCTGTTAGGCCATTTTAGTGGTGAAGAGGAGCAGCAGTGTTCTATATGTGAATGCACAAGCTCATTTTTTGCACAATTTCACTTGCATAGGAAAGAGATCCATATTGCATGTACAAATCACAGAGAAAAATGTCTTTTGCTTATGTTGTTGCACTCCCTGTGCAAATCACTGGGTGCATCTATGATGTCCACCACACTATGTCCTTTGATAGAGGCTGTTGATAAAGAATTTGAATCGTTTAGGTAAACTTAAGACAAAGCCTAGTCATAACATATTTTTAATGGGACTGGCTGTATGCTCATTGAAGATATTGAAGTTATTATGGGTATAATTTAGGTACCACTTTGAGGTAGTAGGGCACAGTACTAGAAAACTTAATGGCTGATAAATAAAAATTGTACACCGACTGTGATATAGATGCAATTTACACCACTGTGAAGTCAGATTAAATAGAAAGTTAGTGAAAGGGGGATTATAACATGGACTAAGAGACTTTTATGATATTCTGTAAATGAATCAAAGCTTTTATGTGGTGACAGCAGAATTGTGTGAATGGACTGGTTAAGTTTGTTCTATTACGTATTATGGAGTTCATGAGTCACTGGAGTGTATACTAAGACCAATGTTTGCAACAATATGTAGCAAATAACTTATTTCTACCTTTTTTGTTTTATCAGATGCCTAAAAGATGTTAATTTACCATTTAAATGTTGGAAAATTCTTTAATGTTACATTACATTTTCAAAGAACATAGAAAGTAATGTATTGATCAATGATGGAGAGACGTAATGATGAAAACCTGTGCTAGGTTGTACTCTCTTTTGCTTTATTGAATCAGGACATTTTAATATGAAGGACTTGGCTTGTAGGAGTGTCCTTCTTTCAATATTTCTGTCTTGCATGTGCTGATTTAAATTTCCATGTGTTTATTGTGGTCTTTTACAGAAAAGTGAATTGTTGAAATGTTTTAAATTATGTGCACACAAAAGAGTTGTCAGAAAGCAGTTACAAAGCCTTGGCCCACCTAATTTCTTACTTTGAGCTCACTCATCTTCATCAGCAGTTTAACTTAAGATGTTAAGATGTCAGATTTTGTTGACCTGGCTTTTAAGAACTGCTACAACAGGATTCATCATTTGTCAAAGTGCCAAAGCTTTTTGTGCTTCCTTTAAAGAGCAAGAGAGTAAAGTAAGCTTTGTTTTGTCTGGATTATAGCACATTGGCATGCTTGGAATAGAAACACTGGAGCTGCCTCATCCACATCTATCTCATTTTAAACCTAACAGATTAACTTTTGCAACTGGTGGGGTTTAGGAATTACAAGATAGTGGAATTGCAGGATGTTGGGTCTGGAGGCTGTTTTCAGCAGTGGTCAATGGTCCTGGGACTGAGGGTAGGGAGAACAATGAAAAGAAAGTGGCATTTTGATTCGATATCTATTTCGTGTAACAGTTCTGTGTAACTATACCCACAAACATGTATCAGTGTCACCTCAAACTGAGAAATCTGGGCTTCATAGCAGTCCTAGGGAGGTGTGGTGATCTTTGTAAGTTTTTGTGTTTTTTTTTTTAAAACTTGGGCATCCTTGCTTTCAGCCCTACTAACAGCTGCATTGTGATGTGGCTGATATGGTGAGTATATTTAAATACTTAATATGGCAAACATCTTATTTTCTTTCACTCTTGATCTCATGCATCAACTTTCAGATTTAATTTATTTTGTTTTCTCGGGTTTAACTATGGATATAGCCTGTTGGGAAAAGCTTGGAGGATATAGTTGCTTTATTGATCAGGTTCTCTTTCTTTTTGGTCCAGCTTATGTGAAGTCTTGAAGCAGCGTAGAACCTAAGTACCCATCAGTGTTCCTTTTATTGGTCATGCTTCATATATTGTGATGAAATTATATGCATCCACATAGGTTGTTAGGAAAAACTTACTATGCACTGATGTGCAGTGAGGGAGAGTTAATCATGTAGGTGCCCCAAGACTACATCAATGAGCAGAGCAAACTGTAGTGGTCATACGCATCTCTCTTGAATAAAAATTAAAAACAGGTTTTCAGCCAATAGCCTAAGGTAAAATCCTAGTGTTAATAAATATGTGCAGATAAATGAGATATTTTTCTCTCTTTACCATTTATTAATCTTGGTACTGTAGATAAAGGGACAGACATCTAGGAAAGGTTAAAAATTAAGTTGGCATATGTTTTGTCATACTTGATAAGCACATGTTGCATTTATCAGTGTGGAAGTATCTCATGCAGTCCAGAAGCATTTCCAGCAGGGACTCACCCTCTTTTTGTCCAAAGGACTGGGGCTTTTTTCACCTCCCCTTCACTGCCACCACCTTGTGTTGCATTAGCTAAATGCTCTTCCTCTCCCTGCAAACATGAGTTCTGCTGTCAAGCAGCCTTTTCCAGTGCCATCACTCAGTCCAGCAAAGCATCAATGTTCTCTGCCCCTGTGTACTGGCCACAGGAAGATGAGAGGGGCAAGTCTTCAGTTGGTGAAAATGACATATCTTCATTGAATTCCATCTTTTGGCAGTATGTGCAGGTATTTATGGCATCCCTAATGTGTAGACTTAAGACCACTGACTTTTTATGCTGGCATGTTAAGTTTAGGCCCCTGTTTCTACTCAGATATTAGTGACCTTTTCTGAATGCCACAAAATGCACGTTTAAAATGTTGATTTCCATCATTGCTGAATTTAGCTCTGAAGGAATTGGCACCTGCAGTGGATAGATAGCAATACTGTTTTCCTTGGTCGCTATGTGTATATTCTCAGATGTCCCCACAAAATTGTTTGATGCACCTTTAGAATCTGTTACAAACTCAACCTCAAAAGAAAGTGGATCCTATGTTGGCGCAATGGAATGGTCACCGTGTGGTGAACAAATAACACTAAGATTAGTAAAGATCCCTAAATTGGGCATGCACACATCAGGCTATATCCAGGGAACATATGTGCTCCATTGATTTCTAGATGAACTTTTTCAGTCTGTTATCAGCCAATAGATTTACAACAGCTCTGAAAATCCTCCAGTTTATGCTGTTTAGCTTGAGACTGTTGTAGCACCTAACGAGTTCCTGGAATCAAGAAATGAAAAAAGTCACCTCGTTTTCACCATGCTTATGCACTGAGAACAATTCTTTTGAGCCAGTTTTTCTGAAATGGAAATCCTCTGATTTCCTCTGACACTTATTGATGCTTAGGTGACATCTCCAGAAACCAACCACGCAGAACAATTCAGGGTTTTTCTTTTTTTTTTTTTTGGCTTATAGCCAACATCCAGAAATCAAGCTTTAAAAAACTAATAATCCATATAATCTAAAAGAAGAAAGAGTATAATACCTTTCCAGATGTTAATTCTTATCATGTTACTTTGCAGGTTTTCATGTTAATTACCCAAACCTTCCAGGTTGGTGTAGTTTTGATGGGTTTGTTTTGTTTTGTTTTGTGGTTTGGTTTGGTTTGTTTGGGTTTTTTTACAGTGTCTGTAATATCTGTACCAAATAAATTAAAGGGGTTTTAACAATTTTCCAGGAAATGGCAAACTTTGTCTTTTAACAGCTGGAAACTTCAAGAAATATTTAAACTTACTTTTGACAGTGTGTTAGCATGAGTGAAAATCTTTATCTAGAGATCCCACACGACTTTCTGAAGCACTTAAAATATTACCAGAAAATTTGTTTCTGTGACTTATTATAGATATAAGTAGATATGTGAATAAACTTTCTGGTGGAAAGGAATGCTACACAAAAGAGTTTAAAGATGAAAAATATTTTGCTCTTGCTTTTGGTTGTGTTTCTAAGAACAAAGTTCAATATTAATATGCCAAGGCCAGTGACCATCCCTATAGTTAAGAATGACTTTCTGTCCTGTTTGTTGACATTAATCCATCTAGATTTTTAACTGTTGAATGAATATCAGAGGCAGGACATCCAGCAAGAGTATGACTTCAGTGTTATAGATGACCTCAATACCATTTGGTCTTCCAGTCTTCTGACCTTTCTTCCAGTTGCAAACACCATTTCTGGTACTAGATTTCAGCTAGGTTAGTGTCCTATTCATAAATGCCATGGCCTGTATTGGAGTCATGACCCATTGATTAGGCACCGCTGTCCTACATCATTGTCCTTGACCAGCTTGGGATATGAATTCAGATTGATTTGCTCTGTGAAAGTCTGGGGTAGAGAAGCCTCCCCTTTTTTTACCCATGTTGTGCAAAACGTAATTTCCAGGCAGATGTAAATAAAATTTATAATAAAATAATTAGAGAAATAGATTAAATAGATTTTTTTTTATGTTGAGGTTGTTGGCCCTTTTTTTATGTTCTTTCTATACATTATTCTGAAACTAATTCACGTCTGCAGAAATGATAGTTAGATGTATTTGTCTGTGTATGTAGCTTAAATGACTGCTGTTAACTCTATGCTACTAGGAGTATCTCCATGTGTAATGTTAGAGAAGCTAACATCTGATAAATCCAAGACCCTAAATACAGTGTATTGATAACAGATGTTAGCAGTGTGCCTCTACATCTTGCTTAAATTATATGAAGAAAAAAATGTTAGGTCATAAAATCATTAATGTTCATTGTGTAATGAGAGGTACTTCAAGGCTGAGGTAGTTCCAGGCTAAGGATAAGACCAGGTGGGACTGATCTAAGATCTTCAGAGACAATGTAAGGTGTTGTCATACTCATTAAACATTTGGGATGCATATCAAAGAACCCAGCTGCCTAATCAACATAACAGTATTTTATATGCATCATTGGTTGAGGGGTTTTCCTATACTACAACATTAAATTTCTTTTTTCAGCCTGCATCACAAGACAACAAACCAGGGTATCTGTGCAGCTATTACAATACTGTAAATCAAAAGGACTTAGGTTAATGTCTGAGCTGCAGGGGAAAAAAACAAGAACAACAGGGCAGCACTTACACTGAATTTAGTGTTGTCAGATCATTTGCTTTCAGCGGAACTTCTTTGGTTACATTCTTCAGAACAGTTTAAAAGTTGTTTAGCCCTTCCAGAGTTTCTACTCACCTCCTAATTTGAAGGAACAAAGTCAGACCTATGGAAACTATGTATGCAATTGGCAGGGATTTCAGAATTAGCGTGTCCACTGATTCACAGACTAGGCTTGATCTGGTAGATAGAGATAGATAGATAGATAGATAGATAGATAGATAGATAGATAGATAGATAGATAGATAGATAGATAGACACACACATGTAATTCATTAAGGGAAACAAGGAGTTTTCTGATATGACCATTCACGTGTGTGTCATACAAATAAAATATATTGTGTGGTCTTGATGATAGTACATGATTTATGTACTTAGGACTTGATTCAAGTCTCAAAAAAAGCTAATGCAGAGTTAACTTTGAGAAGTAAAGCCAACAAAGATAGTCACAAACTTTCAGTATGGAGAGGGTAGACTTGGATTTTGGCAAGTTTTTTTTTGTTTAACAGATAAATATTTTTATTAAATTGCCCTTGAAGATGTCAGAGATACCGAAAAACTGACATTTCTCTGCTTAAACACCAACAGTCATTCAAAGGAAAGAGGGAACCAAGCCTTTTCACAGGGTCTAACATCAAACCTGTCTTGCAAGTCCCTCAGCTGAAATGTTCTTCGGTGCTTTCAGCTGAGAAAAACAGCAAATGTGTCAGCAGGATTGTGGGTAGGATATGTAAGGCAAACATTTGTGCACAGAGCCCCGGATTTTAAAGAGCTCAGTGAAAGTGGTGAACACTGTTGAAAAGTCATCAATTGACATTTTGGTTGGTTCTAAACCCAACCATGAGAGTAGATTTGAAATTATTTTCACATAGGTCACTCAGTGCAGTCACTGAGTGATACATTGACTGATTTGATTCAAATTCAAGTTAGTGTCAGAGCAGAAATGCAAGAAGATAAAGACATGTGCACATGTGGTGCAGCATGGCTTTGGTAGTCTTTTGACAAATTTATTAGATGGCCCCATCTTCAAATACTTCCATGGGAAGTGGATGGGGGTTCTTTTTAACGAATGTCTGGATCAGCACTATATCAACATGTAGTATGTTAGATTCCTACAAAGGCTATTTTCATTATATGTATATTTAATAGACAGACTTCTATTTTGAGGGGATGATTTTTTTGGTGAGAAATAAAGATAAATGTTCTTCTGAATGAAGGGAGGGATGGAAAGCTGGTGAGTGATCAGTGTGAGAGGTATTAGAGATGTAAGGTTTGAGACAGGAATTATTTAGGTGACTTATCTTCAAAAGCCATCAAAAAATATAACAAATATCAAGTAAAATATTTATGCCTCAGTGGCATACTGCATTAGTCTTTTGACTAGCTCAGCTGGGGGTTTTTTACTGTTTTTGTTAGACCAGAAGATATTTCATACTGGAGCCTTGAAGGCAGTGGCCACAATTAGGGAACTACTGAGTATTTAGGAATTTTGGTCTATGACAGCAATATGAAGCTTAAAATGCAATCTTTTTTGATAGAAGTATTGCAAGTGGGGTTCTTTGAGATCACTGAGAAACAACAGTAAAGTTCCATCATTAACAAGCTGTATTACTTTTGTATATTCAAAAACTAAGTACAACTTTAGATTTGCCTGATGTAGTGTTATGACCCCATATACAGACAATAGCTAGGCTCAAAGGACACTTCGTAGGTTGCTAAGTGAAGGACTTTGAAGTTAGACAATGCCAAATACTTTCTTCATTCTCAGTTCCACTCTCTATGTGTCGCCTTTGTGGTGAATGAAGGCTGTATCCTTTCACTGAAAGGAGAGAAAATTGTATGTATTCATACAGTTAAAGGCTGCATCATGTTATGTATATACAATGGGTATTGTCCTGGGGAAAAGAAATGGCATTTCCCCCGTCCAGTGATGTGGTTGCTGCTGTTAGATAGGTCTAACACCAAAAAACTCCAAAATAAAAACAAACAAAAATAAACAAACAAACAACAACATTAAAAAAAAAACAAAACCACAATAAAATTTTAACTCTTATTAGCTTTCCTAAGTGCAGGAACAATCAGCATGTGCTCTTACAGTAGAGCACTCACCACTTAAATGCAGATACTTCTGTGATACCTCCTACTCTCTAAACAAAACACAAAAACTAGAAACAACATAGCACAGAAAGTAAGGGTAAACACAACACCTCACCAAAGTTGCAGAAGGAATCTTAGTTAGGTAATGGGAACTTGATGCAGACACTATGGTTAACATTTACACTTTATAATGTTCTAAGTGTTTTTCAGACTTTACATAGTGAATTGTTGTAATCACAGCAGAATTTTGGCCCTTAACAATTGTTTCATCTGATAAAGTGGGAAGAATATTTTTTAAATTTTCTTTGAAAAAAGAAATCATAAAATGATCCAACTGATTTCCTTAATGCTCAATCCCCATTTCAATAAATCTGTAAGATGTTGGAGTGCCTACTAAGAAAATAATATCACATATTGTTCTTAAGTTTTTGTCTTCACACAGATTTGTTCAGCACCGAGTGTAATGATGAATCTTTATTGGGACCCTTGATTTACAATAGTTAAGAACAGTCAATGATTGAAGATGAATTCAGGTGCCTGATTTGAGACAATATTGAGAGGAAATGTCATGCTCACTTTCTACTAGCACATGAAAACAGAGAAAATACATTTTTTTTTTCCAGTCTGTCATGTCATTAATTGAGGAAACTGAACAACAAACTACATTTACGCTTCCTTTTCTCTTTTTCCTTCTCCCCCCAAAATAAACAGCTGTTCTTATTTTCTTTCTCTTCTGTTTGTTTTGTGGGTCTCAGAACTGTCTGTCCAGCAGCCGTTGGAGGCTCACATGTAACTTTTTCATTCACCTTTCTGCAGATTCTTCTGTGCCAAATTAATTTTCTCTTGCACCTCCATCTATCAAAATGTTGTCTCTACCTTCAAAAAGATTCACTTCTCAAAAGAATCAGTAATTTCAGAATTACTAAATTCCCTCCTACTAATTTCATGCAGTCAATGAGAATCCTGGCAGTATATCAGTTTTTTAATAAAAACAAATGTAAATGAGGTAAGATTTTGGGTATTTTTCACCACCAGTGTTGTGTAAACCAAGTGACTGATGGAAAAAAATCACGTGATAAGAGACCATGTGGGAATTGTGAATTGATGTTTCAGGATAAGAAGTCATCAGACTGTTAGTATAGAGTTAAGCTGACTACACTGCCTTCTTTTCCACAACCATCTGGAAATTCACAGGCTCCATTAACTTACAAGGGTAGATTATCCAAACAAGTGCATTGCACTGTCAAGAAAGAAAAACTCTGAGCAGAAACTGAAAAATACTGTGGGCAGTCCATGTGAACTCCTGTATCGCCAACCTCCAGATGTAACAGAAATACCAGATTAGATCATGCTTTTACCTGAGGTGGTCAGTTGAGGCAAAATCTGTGCAGAACAAGTTTACTCATTATTATGAAGGCCAGAAATTCTGAAATAAACTGCAAGTATTATTAACTGTATAAAACCTGTTAGAGCAACAGGCACAAGTGATTTAAACAATTCCATTAGCTCAAAGAGGGCTTTAATATTAAGAAAGATCACAACTTCCAAAACTTCCCTGCAAAGCCATAGTTTGTAAATAGCTGGGAAAGCTGAAGATAGTACCTGTATAGAAAAGTACTTCATATGAATAAATAAAACACTAAGGTAAATGTATGTTTTGATTTTTATATTTTCTATAGTTATTGTTATATTTGTCTATTTACATTTCAAAGAATAAAAGTAGCTCTTTCTGCTGCCTTTGTTTTTTACACAGCAAATTTAAATGTAGAAAAGCCTGTCTGCAGTTGTATATCAGAATCCACAGCACTTGTAGAGAGTCCCATTAAAATCCAAATATGGATGTGGGAGATTAGGTTGAAATCTGTTGGAGGGGGAGCAATATGACTTCATTGCCCTCTACTGCCATTTTTTTTTTTGGCTGCCTTGCAGTGAATAATCAACTGAACTTGGATGGCAAAGAGAGGTTGCTACATAGGCTGCTGAGATCTACAACTAGCAGACCTGCCAAGTCTTAAACACTGAGAAGGAGACATTTGTCTGACTTCTTTCACGCTGTCCCATGTATTTTCAGAAAACAAGTCATGCACTTGCAGCTTTACTTTTGGGCCCCACACTTTCTGTTCTGCTTCATAATCCCTTATGCCAGACAGACCTATAGACAGTCAGCTGTAGTGTGGGCCACAGGAAATCGCAGAGTGGGAGAGAAACTGCTGCACAGGGCTGCTCTTTAGAAGTGTAAATCCAGCAATGAAAAGGGCCCTGACAGAGACATATCTGGAACATGGACTCTCTGCCATTATGTGAGAGGATATGTGCCTCCCACACAACTCTCCCCCTTTTTCTTGTTCTGCAGTGACCTGACATGCAGGGTCACATGCACTGAGGCCTTGGAAAGTTGAAAGGTCTACAAAACTACTATATAGATAGGAAGAATATGCTTCTTATATAAATATTAAGACCACAGGTATAGAATTAATTCCTGTGCATTCAAACAGCACTGAACCTGACCTCAAGTAAGTGTAAATAGATTACAAACAACCTTCTGCAGCAAGAAGCATGTCCTGAGAGTTGGCATTTAGACTTCATTAAATTTTCTCGTAATCAAAGTAATAGTCTCTATTGCCATGGACTAGAGGGGAAATAGTCTTCCTAGGTTAGGTTTTTGGGAGCTCTCATGGATGCTGCTACCCATCACTATTTGCTGTCATCTCCTCAGCACATGCCATAAGCAGTGGACATAGCACTGAAAATAGTAGAAATAAATTATCAAGCAGCTAGTATAGTTATCTAATTTTTTCTGAATCTGTCTTTACATCCTTCATTCATGTCCTCTTTTGTGGCACCCAATGAGTCTTCTAAACTTAAAATGAATGCTAGCAAGGGCAAAATGTATACCTGTGAAAAGTTACCCTTAATGGTATAGCTGTGCAAAAAAACCTGGAAATCATTTGGTACCTACCCAACATGAAATACTAGAAAGATCTGTGAAGAGCAATGGTACAAATGTTTTTTTGCTGGTGTGGGGTACTGAGTCTAGTCAATAGAGATCCTTTACTGAGCTTTCCACACCTTCCTTTAGACGCTGAGTTGGAGACAACATGACAAGGGCCCATTCTTTCATATGAAAACATGAAAGATGGTGAAAATACCACAGTACCAAACATATTTTAAGCTGTTTTTTCTGGATTACCTTTTGAGCTTTGTTTCCAGTACACACTGGAGAAAGTCTAAAATGGGCCATGAAGATGATTAAGGGGCTGGAGCATACAAAGGAAAGCTGAGAGTGATGGGATTGTTTAGCTTAGAAAAGAAAAAGTTCAGTGGGAATCTCGCCAACATATATGAATACTGAAGGGAGGGTGCAAAAAAGGACAGAGCCAAGCCCTTCTCAGTGGTGTGGGGCCATGATGGGCACAAACAGAAACACAAGAAGTGCCATCTTAACATCAGGAAACACTTTATGAGGGTGACGGAAAACAGAGAAAGGTTGCTCCGGCAGGTTATGGAGTCTCCATCCTTGAGGATATTCAAAAGTCATCTGGACCTGGTTCTGGGCAACCAGGTCTAGGTGACCCTGACTGAGCAGATGGGTTGGGTCTGAGACCTCCACACATCCTTTCCAACCTCAATCGTTCTGTGATTCTGTGAATAGTAAAACTTTTTTTTTTGTGTCTTAATTTCATTTGTTATTTTCTCATTCATTATATTTTACTTTGGGGGAAAGTCGGTGTTTGGATTTTTTTGGTGTTGTTTTGTTTTTTAAACTATATGCCAAAAGCAACAAATTTCATTTCAGAAAGGAAGTCCCATAGCCCTTTTTAGAGGACACCTTACTGTTGCATGTTCTGTAGGCTTAGAAGAGCTCAACAGTTTCTTCAGAAAGGTGCGTTGCCTCTATTTATCGTTAGTATATTGCTTTCAAGAAACCGAGGGAAGGTTTGCCTCCCATCACAGGCAACATGGGCTAAGCCATAAATGCAAAAGTAACATATCATTTGGACTCACTTCTCACAATAGCCAAGGTATTCTGGGCATTCCACTGAGAGATATTGGGAAAAAATGGACATTTGAGGTAGCAGTAACCCCAAAATCTGTGCAGTTGGTGGCAGTTAGAGGGAAGTATTGGAGAGGTAGTAGGAGAGAAAGATAGGAAACAATGCAGCTGGATTTTGGAAAGGCCTATTTACTGCTAAATAGTATTTTGCTACCTGGCAGCATTCTGAAAAGAGAGCGGTACAGCTTTGGGCTAGTAAGAGGCAAGTGGCAGTGAAAAAATCACTTGGTCAAAAGATGAGGAGGTTGAAGTCTGAGACGTCCTACGTGTGTACATATTGTGTACATGTTGTGTATATACATTGCATTGCTATGTGGTATTGGACATCAAGAGCAAGGAAGTGCAAAGAAGAGTATGGTATTTTCTTCTCTACAGCTTGTATCTTAAGTTAATCTACATGCCAGGGCAAATCAGCAAAGACTTGTAGAACCATCCAGCTTGTTCCAGTCGTATAGCACAACAGAAAATTTATCAGAGTTAAGTCCCATCCAGTCCTATTTAAAAGTTCTAGATTTTTCTATCCAGATATTTCATTGCTTTGCTCACACAGACTTCCAAAGAATTTTTCCTGAGGGGCTATTTTTTCTTGCATTGCAGTTACAAGGCATTAGTTCATGCACTGCTGGTATGTCAAAACGTGTAGCTGATAACTTGGTTACATCATTAGTTATTCCTACCTTAGGTGGAAAAAAAATAGCTGTCTTAAAGCGCTGCTCAATGTGCATGTTCTGCAGATTCTCACAGAGGGACCTGTGGTTACCTCAGCCTGATGATTGCTCTGCATTCTTCTGATGTAGACACCAAGAGCTGTTGAAAATAATTGAGACGCTTGTCAACAGAGTGGGAGACTGGACTTCATCAAAACTGTTTTAGTCTCCAGGACTGATGACCTTTTGATGGAGTTTGTTTTAGTTAGGAATTAAGTGTCCAGTCCTGTATAGTGTGAAATGCTTTCCCTGAGGTGCCGAGTATCCCTATTTTCTCTTGCAGTTACTCTGGCATTAAGCATCTCTACCAAGGCACTGAGCACTCTGCAGAATAGGGCTCCAAACTGCATTTGAAAGGAGTAACAAGGTTTTCAATTGTGTTTTTTTAAGAATGAATTTAAATTTGAAATATAGAATTGTTATGAACTCACTGAGAATGCAAGCTATAAAAGAAACTCATTTAGCAAATCCAAACTAAAATCATTTTGTTAGCTAGAGGTGGGTTATAAAGGCAGGTATGTAAGTGCAGGGAAAAATCATGCATATTGTTTTGCAGAAGAGGAATTCTGAAAAGAGTGCAATTCCCTGATTATCTTCTGCTATTAAAATTAGTATTATAATAATGATCATAATGCATAAAGAAAAACATAAGGTTTCTGAGTTGTTATATGTTTCCAATTTTTTTTATTGCTGTAAACTGAGCCAGCTGATGAACAGCCTCTGGGGAGGAGACAGGATCACCCTTGTTTCCTGTTCAGCCTTGCTCCAACAAAAAGCTAATAAAAGAAAAGAACGTAATGGCCTTGCAACCCAGGTAAAAGGTTCAGGAGAGTTCACAGGTCAATTGATTTCTAATCTTACTTTATGTTATATTTCGATCAAAAACCAAAACCTCTCCAGTGTCATAATCCAAATGTATGTTTGGCAACAACACCCTGATTTTACACTGTCTTTGAAAAGTAAGTGTAAAACCTCTCACAGCAGAAGGACACTATATTTATGTGAGGTGCAGCAGTGAGTGTTTTAAACAATTTGCAAAATTCTTCTGTTTAACTATGCCAATATGTATGGTAGTATATCAGCATATATATACACACACAAATATATTTCAAGGTGGAAATATTTAATTAACTGGTCTGCAAGCATAAATAGCATATCTGCACTGAATACATTATCAATTAATTTACTGAAAATTGCACCATTGACCATTTCTTTACTGCAGTATCTCAGAATGGAGAAGGGAACGATATTAGTTGCATCACTGTAGAGCAATGAGATTTCTGTAAGTCGTGATCTGCTGGCATGTAATAACTCGATCTGCTTCATGCAGACAAAATATATTAAAAGTATGGACGAGTGAAGTTTGTGCCCCAGGGAGAAGGCAAGATAATGCATTGAAATTGTTCAGAGGTAGTTAGATGCCTAATGGTCTAATATGTGAGCTATGTGAGGTCTGGGGTCTGGTTCTCATAAATTCTGGCTAGACTGATCCTGTAATTTCAAGCAAAGGATAAAAGCGTTAACCAGAGTCATCAGTGTTCAAGGTCCATGATGCTGGATATTATTCATGTAAAGATTCAAGAAAAACACTAAAATGAAAGCTCTGGAGCATGTGTGTTTGTATGTGACAATATATGTATATGTAAAAATATGTGCTGTATTCTTTCTGTGTGCATGTGTGTATAAACATAAACATGCACACAGTAAATGTGTACATTAGTGTAGGTACTGTTGCACGGAAATCATGCTAACAACTGAATAGCCAAAATAAGAGGGTTTTTTGGTGTGTTTGGGGCATTTGGGTTTTCTGGTTTTTTTTTTTCTTAAATCTGTTTAGCAAGGTAATCTATGGAAAAACAAAATTCTAGATCTCATTTTACTACTGCTACTTTGTAGTACACATTTTATATCAAGAAAATTTTTACACTTGGCATCTACTTTTTTTTTTAAGTTGCCTTGTGTTAGTACATACTGGCAAAGCTTGCTTATGATTACAGCAAAACATTGTTAATGCAATGCTGATACACTTGTTTTCTCACTTTATACAGCAACTCCGAGCATACTAAACCAGTGAGGTCACTCCAGTGGCTGAATAGTTGCCACTAGAATTGTATATTATGCTTCCTGACAAGTGCATGAATGTGGTATAATGTTGCCTTAATTTGCACTTATAATTTTGCATCATCACTGCACACTAATCAAGAATTTGCTGATCAAAAACAGTATAGCTGCAGAATTGAAGCTAAATGGCAAGACCAAGTCATGAAAACTATCCCTTATACACAAACTGTGCAACACAGCATAGGTAATAAAAATATGCTGGACTCCAAACATTTCGTTTAACAGTGTTTCCTTAAGCAGTGTTTAAGTTATATTTGTCCTGTGGTTTTCTAGTGTAATAAAATGTAGTCATTCTACAACTGTAAGGTGATCACCTGGAAGTTACTATTGATTTACTTAAAACTTTGAATGGGAATGGAAAGAATTTTATGTGCACCTCTCTACCTCACAGAATGAAGTCTCATCAGCTTTATAGACTCTGACCACTTTGTTCTCTGGTCTCCAAAGAGTTAGACCCTGTCAAACAATACGGAAATTGTTACATGAGTTATCAAGGGAATACTTCATTACAGAACAGAAAAGAAGAAAACAGGAATACATCACAGACAACAACAACAACAAAATTATTTTGAGGATAATGTAACAACTTTCTTTGCTGATTTGCTTTCCTATCCTGCCTTCAGTTTAAATTTAAAATGTATGTATCATTGCAAAGGGATATTCAGCTCAGTTACTAAAAATATTTGCAAGTCATGCACAACCAGAAAGACAAAACCTCAGAATTCTTAAATTGGGATGTACTTGGAAGTAAGACAAAACAATCATATTATCAAGAAAGAGATAAGAATCTCTCTACCATCACATGATCATTTCCATATTGTTTGACACTGGAGATCTATCTGCATTTTCTTACAAAAGACTAAAGGGAATTGAAAGGGGATAGAGGATGAGTATTGCATATTATGGGCGGCGGTGGTCCCCCCCGAATTTGATTAAGTGCATTTGGAGGCTTTGATCCATTTCTGCAGTGTTGTCACCTGTATGCCAGTTTTACAGAAGAAAGTACCGACACAATGGGTTCAGTGAGGAAGGAGCTGGAGGTGTTCTGGTTCTATGCCATTGCTTTCTTCATCTTGGGATTGTGGGAGAGACAATGTAATGAGTTCTGCTAACACCACTGCTTTTGAGCTATGTATTCCAGAGTTTCCTGAGTAGGGTTATGTAGTATTTTGAGCTTAAAAAGTTACATTTGTAGAAAAAAAATTTGACTCTCCTGGAGACTTACGCTGGTTCAAAATCCGGATCCTTTTTAAGATTATTAAATGTAGCTTTCTGTATAACATTTCCACATGCATTTTCAATTAATATTTTGAAAATTACAGATTTTTGTCAACCCCTAAATACAGGACAATAACACACCCGTGTCTATTTGACTGACTCATTTGGATGATTTTTCTGACAAAAGCAGAGCTCATCTCTTGGTTTATAGGGCCAAATTATGCAAAACTGTCACTAATTTTGAGTTCCTCGGCTCAAAACTCTTATTTTACACATGATCATAAAGATCATAAACACAGGTAAGCTATGCAGTTACATGTGTAGTACTTGACCTGTGAAAACAAATTAGTTTGGATTGTACATTCTGAATATTAGAGGTCAGATTAATATCTCTTGGATAAACTGCCCCATGAAATTTTACTAAGTTTTATAGAGCAATTGCAAGCTATGTAGAGCTGCTTTTCAGTAATTAGATGAGTTATTAGGCAGAAAATTGGCAATGAGTAATTTAAGATACTAAAAACTCAGATTGCATTTGCAGGATTACGTAAGGGTTAGATTTTTTCAGAAGGTGTTGTTAAAGACCCCACAGTTGACCCAAAAATTTGTTTCAGAATATTAATGTATTTTTTCCTGTGTGACCTTTGAAAACCTATTAATTTCCCAAAATGCAAGATGAAACATAGATGCTAAGTATAAAATAAGAATTCTAGAACCCCGTACTTTTTCTAAGATCTGTGTACTGTCATCTTTCTGTCTGTCTAATTTACTCTGTTGGAGAGCAAAGACTGTACTGAAGTATATAAGAGGTATCAGAATTCCTTTACGTGCCAGTGTTTTGCTTCCTCCAGGGAATGGATCAGACAGGCAGTGCACAGGGACAACATGACCTGTGAATACTCACAAACCAAAACACAGCTGGCAGGTCTAATTTTAGGTTCTTTAGCCTTGATCATGTCCCTTTAATGTGTTGGGTGGAAAAAGAAAAGCGTTTAAAATACAGGAAATATCACAGAAGTCCAGTTCCAAATTCCTCTTTAAATAGAGCCTCTACACTGATGTGCTTTTTCCTAGACTCTGGTTTTGTTTAATTTTTAGTGTGATTTTTTTTTTTTTTAAATGCATGTGAAATTTCCCAGGTCAGCAGCCCTAGAGACAGAAGTCCCCTCTCAACAGAAAGGTTACCATAATGAGAAGTGGCAATTTGCATTTCCTACAATGACTTGCTGGTGTGCCAGAGCCCTGACCTAAAGCTTGAGAACATAGTTTAGTTTCCACACCTCATTCCCAGCCTGGTCTTAGACAAGTGGTGAAACAAAAGGATTTATTTTTATTTTCTATTGAATGTAATGGGAGGAAGATAGGGCCTCAGACCTTGACTTGGTATAATTTTGTATGATTTTCTGAAACTCTTTTCCAAGATGCTAAAAAAAGCTGGGGATTTCCATGCAGGCACACAATACATTAAAGGGACGCACAATACAAAGAAGGCACAAATTATCAAACTGCACTTTAAAAACCTTCTCCTTCAGTGTTCAATATTCTAACCATTTGCTAGAGCAGATAGTTTTTATCTTTCAAATGACAAAAAGATTATGTTTCTAAGCAAAACACTATATATTTCAGTAAAGGTGGCTTCCCATTTTAAAAACATAGAGACAGACAATTTTGAGGGAATTTCATTCCTAAAAAGCTAATTCAGTGTTTTACTGGAATATGATACTGGTTTGGTACTTTTAATTATGAAGACTGTATAAAAAATTCTGCAAAAACTTTATTGGAAAACAAAATTTGTGATAAAACTTTTTTTTCCATTTGTGTTGATTTTTCTTCCTTAGTTTTTGCTGTTTTACTAAATTTGAGAGATTTTCTTGCTGTTTTTTTTGTTTCTTTCTTTGTTATGAAAGTCTTAATCTCTTAGTTAAGCATCTTGTTTTCTTGCTTTGTTTCTTTCATTTTTCTGGAATTCCTCAAAATATAGGTATATGAAAAGCACAGTGTTCCGAGTGGAAATAAATCTAAACAGCCATTTTCTGTTTTGCATAGCCCACTAGGTCTGAAACTTGAGACCATTTTGCTGCATTACCATGTCCTACTTGCAGCTCACGAGTTCATCCAGCAGCAAACACTTCAGTTCTGTCAAACCTTTTATTCCTAGTCTAACGGATTCTTTCCTATGACCAGATGCCACCCAGACTTCCAGGGGGGAAGTCAAAAGTGCTTTCTGGGAACCCATGTTATAAGCTTAACCCAGAACCCAGAAAATGGAAGAAGATCAAATGTGATGTGACTTTACTCATATGTTCAGCCATCCCAACAAAATCCACCAAAATTAGAACTTTTCCCTTGACATTTTCAGATTAGTTAGGCTGTGTCAGGGCATGGTAATCTTAAAGCCTTTGTTGGTTCATACAGTTAAAATACAGAGAGACCAGAAACTTTGCAGGTTTGTGGAGCTGGTAGATATACAAAGCTCAGCTTTCAAGCTCTCCATGTTGCCATGAGGAAATATGGTGATTTTGCAAAATACACTTGTATTGTTCTATCGATCTTCCTTTTCTCTTCACCTCAGTAGAAAACTCCAGTTTGTGTATAGTCCTCCCATAGTCAGAATGAAGGAATGGGGCTTCAATTAATGCCGCTTAGTGATCTATAAAATGCAGTGCAATGGATACAATACCTATGACACAAAGTGTTGTGTTAGATTTAAAGTAACAGTATTCTTGCTACTGACAGAAAATTATCCAACATCAAGAAGTATCTTAATTGCTTTGACTACTTACTTTAATTTCCATTTGCTCTGCCCAGTAGAACTGATGGAAAAGCAGGGAAAATAAACAGAGAAAACTGAATCAGTTCACAAAAATTATGCTATATGAGATAAAAAGTTAAACTTTTCAGACAGCTTAGAGGTTTTACAAAAGGAAATACTTAGAATCATAGAATCATAGAATTAACCGGGTTGGAAGAGACCTCTGAGATTGTCAGGTCCAACCCTTGATCCACTACCACTGTGATTCCTAGATCATGGCACTCAGTGCCACATCCAGTCTCATCTTTAAAACCTCCAGGGACGGTGAATACACCACCTCTCTGGGCAGCCCATTCCAATGCCTGATCACTCTCTCTGTGATGAACTTCTTTCTGATATATAACCTAAACCTCCACTGGCAGAGCTTAAGCCCGTGCCCTCTTGTCCTACTACTGATTGCCTGGGAGAAGAGACCAACCCCCAGCTGGCTACAACCTCCTCTCAGGGAGTTGTAGAGACTGATGAGGTTTCCCCTGAGCCTCCTCTGCTCCAGACTAAACACCCCCAACTCCCTCAGCCTCTCCTCATAGGACTTGTGCTCAAGTCCCTTCACCAGTCTTGTTGTTCTTCTCTGGACCCGCTCCAGCACCTCAATGTCCTTCCTCAACTGAGGGGCCCA
>VYXB01007843.1:437646-456889 GCA_013397135.1 Pachyramphus minor | reverse complement strand
AAAATACAGGGGGGGGGGGGGGGCAGGGGGGAAGCATGGTGCACATTATTTAACAGTGTTAAGTAATCCTGGAGACCTTTCTTTAGTGATTCTGTTGTGGGGGGGGGTGGTGAAATCTGACAGGTGAATGTTAGGAGTGGATTTTTGCTTCCCTACAAACATGTAACAGTTTGACCACAGTGTAAGTCTTAGCAAAAATTACAGTTCACAGATACTTACTGAAGTCTTCCTGGGTTTTGATAGCTAAATGTCCAGAAATTTAGTCTTAAATATCCAGAATCATGAATCCCACGCCACCTTGTGCTGTTGAGACTGCACTCATGACGTAGAGAGACCATGCATACTATTATGGGGTTGTTTCAAGGTGACCAAGATGAGAGTCATAATCAGGCACTGAAGCAATGAACTATTATCCCATACCTACTATTCCTTCTGATAGCCAGGACTTTGATGGAGGAAGCTGCCAGAGCTAAATGTAAAGCGGACCAAAGCTATCCAAGGGAGAGAAGGATGTAGTTTTTGTCATGCTGACAGAGATACCATGAAGCAAAAGAGGAGATGAAGGAGGACTGGCTGAGGAAGGAGGCTGACATTACACTGAGAATTATGGAGACTCCAGGAATTCCAAAGGAATGGAGCTGGAGCACTGGGAGAAGGTGACTGTGAATTAATTAGGCTAGTAGGAACAGAATGGAAAGAGACAGGTGCTGGGACATGGATCCTGGGACTGGAGTAGAATGAGGGAAATGATGAAGGAAGAAGAAATGCCAGGGCCAGTGAGGTGGGTGATGGAGGCTGGATGAAGAGCTGGGACCTAACTTAGCTGCCATTTTGCTGCAAAAGAGGAGCCTCCCACTGATGCACTCTTTTGAGAGCTTTTTGTAATGGCAAACATTGGTGGCAAACATTAAAAGAAAAATGCCACAAGGCTTTACATTACTTCCCTGTGCTCCCTCTTGCTACATAGATGTGGGATGTAGACGATACAGGTGACAGCACCCTGTGCGCAGATCCTGGTCTAGAATGGTCCACAGCAATGGAGAAAGTCTATTTCAGAGGAAGTCCTGCTCAGAGCTGGAGCAGTGCATGCTCCTTTTTTCTGTGGGGGGGTGCTGCAGATGCCAGCATGTACAGGCTGGAGCATGTTCAGTACAGATGGAGTCTTTGAAGAATTTAGCTGACAAACTCTTAAATGTCTTCACTGAACTAGTGCTAATTGAAAATTTTCAAAGGTTTATAGCTCGGCCAAATGTGGGTGGATTTTCAAAGAGATGGCAAAAGGCACATCCCGAAGAGCAGGGCCATCCTTTCTCCAAATGTTATGCTTCTGTTCCAAAGCACACTCTCCTCAATTAAATATAGCAAGAAACAACATACCAGTATTTTTCTTTAATTTCATTTTCAGAAATGGCTGAATCATTTTTACTAAACTTTCCAAAATAATTGAGGCTTGGGCAAACATTCTGCAGACTAAATTATCAATTTGGAAAGTGAAGTTTAGCAAACAGAAATACTGTCTTACACAAGGAATACTTGTTCTGCATATAATAAACAAAAGGACAAACTTTAGGAGTCTTTTTCCAGAAAATAGGAAGAGAAGAACTGGTAGTAAGTTGCTGCCGATTTGCAGTGCTGCTCATGAAGCCATAATTTGCCTTTAAATGCACTCTTCATATTGAAATGCTTACACAGGTTAATTCAATGCAGATATTACTAGTGAATGATTTGCCTGCATGGGAAGGTTACTTCTATGATGTTGCCAAATGCAGTGAGGCTTTGGCAGTTACATAATGATAGCAAATCACCCAGTAAGGAAAATAAAATTGCCTCAGGGCAGCTTTCATTTCTGTATCTAACTTGCTCAAAATGCTTCTAAACTTTGCATGCTAGAGTTAGCATGGTGTGCTCGTTCAAAGTCTGTCCCATCCCCTCCCTCTTCACCCTTCCATGTGTTACTAACTTTTGGTTTTTTGTAGTATACAGACGAAGTGCACCTCTGTAGTGTCAGAACTTTCGTCAGGTGAATATTGACTTTGCACCCATCTTTACAAAACAGCTACAGGCTATCACTTTTTCTATTGTACCCAGACATATCTAACACAAATTCTAACCATCATTAGATGCACACTTTTGCAATGGTGCACACTTTTGAGGCTGCTGGAGAAACAGCACTTTTTGACACATAGCTAGAATACCTACCTTTATGTTCCATCCGCCGCTCCTTTTCTACTGAAATGGTGGATAATACATTTCCCTTAGCGGGGGATGTAAAAGCATCTTCTATTATGATGGCTAACATGTAGGCTCCTATCACTGTGGAGATGAAGCCTACTTTCACCAAAACAAAACTTCTTTTCCTCTGGGTAGCAAGTTCCAGGCTGGAATAGGCAACAATGTAACTGAGAATTCCCACTGTAACTTCTGCATTGCTCACTTAATTGCGGTTTTGGGGCGCATATGACACTTCAGCATATTGGATGGTACAGACATAAACCTGAGATCCTTGAATTACAGTCTAGACCATCAAAGGTGTGCCTGAAATTTGCAAATGCTTGGTGTGTCCTTTGGAATCCCAGAAAACTTGCAAAGCCATTGACCTCAGAAATGAGAGATGTTCAACTGGGAAGGGACTGTAATATAACCTTTGGGAAGTAGTATTGTCCCAGCTTCTGTGCTATCAGATTCTTTCATCTGGCAAATTGGAACGAGGGAAGTGCTCAACAACCTTCTGTCAACAGTATGTTACCATCACAGGAGGAACTGGAAAAGTTTTTTGGGAAACTGGTAGAAGCTTAGAAGAGGAAGTGATCAGTGAAGAGTAACAGGCATGTATGGATTTTATATACAATTAATTGACTGGGTCCTTCAACTGTGCTAGTCGCATGCCAGAAAGTACAAGTAGGGGCCTCCAGGCTGGGCTTTACATGGTACAAAGATCTTGCCCAGAGTTTGGAGAACATGTTAAGCTTTTGTATGTGGGCTCCAGGAGCTCTTCCTGTTCTAGTTTGTATTGTTAATAGTCCTTAATCCTAACAGAAGATTGTGTGTTTGTTTTGTTAAGGAGGAAAGGAGCAGAAAAAAATTTGCCCAGATAGCCTTGAGTATATTTCTAACCTTAAGAAAGACTATGTGAGGTATCTGTAAGAAGTCTGTCTCAAAGAAAGGTTCTTTACAGTTGCTTAGAAAGTAGTACAGCTTAAAGTATTTTATACCAGCCTATAAGGAACTCGATTTAAATTGGTGTGCAGTGAAACATTTAAATATACTATAGCAAATGAAATATGGTCCAATAGGTTTTTTATGGTCCGACTATGCTTTTTCTTTTCAATCACTAGCCTGGGGCGAACAAGTCGGCTTTAAAATGTCTATTTTAGCTGTGCTTTTATCACCTCTGTCTTTTAGGAAGTTTGATTTCTTTTTTCGTTTCTTTTCTTTGATAAAAAAAAAGAGCTGAGATCTCTGAATGGGTTATTTATCTCTTATGTTCAATCTATTTATCTGTCAATGGACATGCTGCTTTAGAGGTGTTTTATATTACTAATTAATTTAATTTCACATACTGTACTCCATGTTAACACATTTTCTATTATACCCTATAATGTGATACAGGGCCTTCCCTCAGCAACCTTACCTTAAAGCTTTAATTGCTTTCCTCTAAGCCTCAGCTCATGTTTGATTTATCTGATTTCTTTGTATAAAGATTCCCTGGTTTATAACATGTACACAAGTCATTAAATTGGTGTTGATGTTTATCTAGCAAACTTACCAACTGGTGATAGTATACATTCCTTCATGAATTTATGACTGGGCAATAAAAGAAGTGTCAAAAGCCCTGTTGCTGTCCCTGTCAGGTCACTTTGTTAGTTTTTGTTTAGAAAGACAACATGGCCTGCCACTGACTTACACAGTGATTTGAAGGATTGACACCTGCAGTCAAAATCTGTTATGAATTTCTAGCCATGGACTGAGCTTTTTTTTTCTTTTTTGAAAGGAAAAGGTGAATAGATTGCAGAGGAGGAAAGGGCTAAGACAGCTTGAGCACATTTGAAGACAGCGTGGACTTCATCTGACATACATTGTTGTTTACATAAAGGAAAAGCTGAACCAAAATGCCAGATCCCCAAGCTATGTGAAGTTCAGGGTCTGGATCCAAGTATTGCAGCTTGAATTCTCTCTGGCTCCCAAGAACCTAAATGTAGATACTACATATTAAAATGCATGAAAATGAATGATAGTAAATAATCAATGTAGAGTGGGAAATCTGGTCCTTTGATCTGTCAGGTTTCATCACATAACACAACCATAAGGACATATGGTATTTTAAAGCTGCATTTGAAGAGATGCCTACGCTGACTTTTATCCTTATTTACAAATAGTCAGCAATAAAGGCTGTAATCTTGCAGATAACACTATGGGTGTGCATAAGTCTTCCGGTACAGAGTTCATTTTAGGATTGAGATGTGATTAATATAGCTAGGAAACATTTGAAAATGCATGCTTACTTTTGAACACATTAAGTGAGCCCAATATTATAGTTCTTAGGTAAAGAATAGGTAGATGTATTTATATCTACTGGTTTGATTTAAATCCAGAAAGCTGTATTGTTTCTGCAAAACCTCTTCATTAGCTATTTCATTGTTACATTTACTTCCCACTCATTAAAGCTCCAACCCACTTTACTTACATATGGAAGACGTCTATTGGCTTCAGTGAGAACTAATTGCACATGAAACGAAAGGGTTCAAATTAGGATTACCAATATATGACCACACGAAAAAGCAAGCATGAAATATTCTAATTCTTTTTAGATGCAAAGTAACTTCTGAACAAAACCCATTGTGGCTGATTCTCACAAGCTTAAAGCATCGTGAAAGAAAAATTAAAATGGGCAAGGCTAATTAATTTGCTAAAATCCATTGTTAATGCAGTGTTTTCATTCCTCCTGAATGCTGCTCTCATGACATTTGGTGTCTTTCTAAAGAACTATCCCAGCTGTAAATATCGTTTTTTCTTTCCTCTAAGAATATAAGCTTGCATCTAAAGAACTAAGTTCCAAGACCTCATGATTAAATAGAAAGTTTGGAAGCCAGAATTGCATACTCCTTAGACATTAAAGGCAAATAAAGATCAGACAGTATTCATTTTAAAGTCCTTTTTTAAGGTATCAAAATTTTTTACTTTTCTTGGATTCTGATGTTGGATTGTTTTAGATGAGGGAAGGTGTAAGAAGTCAAGGGTTTTTTGGCTTTTCATGTTTTTGGGATTAGCAAGGAATGAGTGGCTGCATGGCTATTCTAAAGCCTTTTTAAAAACTACTTCACATATACGAGAGGAGTTAGTATCATCTGGCAAATTGCTGCTAGATGAAATAGTAATCAAAATATGTGACAAAAGCTACGAGCTCTCTCTGATGAATTCAGCAGGGTTTATGCCATGGTGGGGTTATTGAAAAGCATTCCTTTAAAGCTCTGCACAGGAAAACCGAGCCATGGGCTTCAGCCCATGAGCACTTTTTCCTAGCAGTGCCATTCGGTGCTGAGAATTCAGGGCTCTGTTGACTTTGGCTGATCCAAGCACTGCTCCCTGTCGGGCGAGCTCACAGGATTGGGCCCTTAGATGATACATGTAGGACTCTGGAAGACCAGCTTTTGCTGCTCATATGTTTGGCAGGCAGATTTGATAATCAGTGCTGTTCTAGAACCTTACACCATCTCAGTGAATATAAATTGATGGTGTAAAGCAAATGGGCAACTGGCAGGAAGCCAAACACGGAGGGGAGAGAAGATGGTTTATTGTTGAGGGGGCAGCCCGGTGTTCTACAGCAGAGCTTTCTGTTCACAACAGCTCTGCAGAGCTGCTGAGTTCGAGTGTGGCCTCTGAAGTGTATGAAATAATAACAGTTTTATTTCTCCTGACACAAGCACGGAAGCTGTTTGCTGCCACCTCAGAACTGTTACCCTGCAATGCAAAAGTACCAACAAGGCAGGCTGGATGCAATGTTATTATAAACAGTGCCGCAGTAAACTTCAGGAAAAGCCCATTATACGGTGATAGCCTGTTTGTCAGGAGAAAAGTTCACTAATGTATATAAGAAGCAGAGCTCCTTATTTGCTGATATGTCTGCATCTATTTTGTTGCACTTTTACCTTTATTTACTGTGCAGGTGCTGCTGAGAAAAACCCTGGAAAACACGAAAAAGCAGGAGGCCACGTACTCAGCTAGCTTAAATTGGCAGAGAAATGGTGTCAATTCAAGGCACTTGATGCTGTGGTCCATTGTTTATTGTTGCTTTTTAAAATTTCAGGATTTTGGAGGGGTAAGGATGGAAGATTTTTTTCTCTGTGGTCGTTTTATTACTGTAAATCACTGAAAAAAAGGTGCATTTAAGATATAATGGTGAATGAATGACAGCAGAGAAAAAATGAACATATGAACATGATAGAATTAAATTCCATTTTAACTCTAATTTGTGCCTATATGCAATCAGTTGCAGTAATATGAGCTGAGAATTTCAATGAGGCCTCAGGGAGTTTGACACCCATTTCTTATTTTGTTTCGGTGGGATTAGCACCCCTAAACCTAAAACTTCTTTGAAAATCATTCATAATGTCAGTCCTTCCAATGCGTCTTAATTCTTTCTGTGTGCTTAATTATTCTCAACAGAAATGCAAGTACTACATTTTGTAGTGGGAAAAATATCATCATTCCTTCATCAGTCATAGATCTTAAGTGCCTTTCTTATAAAACTAGAGGATTTTGACTACCCTCCCTGTGCTCTTAAAAATCTGATGCTGATTGAGATGTCCTTTCTTGATGCAGAAACCTACTGCTATGCTCTGTAAGCTCGTCCCTGCATTCTGTCATCAGCTATGAATATTTCCTCTCATATGACATTGGGTCAGATATTAGGTATCTCCAGGCCTCCCTTTATCCATCCAAAATCAGCTTCTTTTTTCCTTTTTTGCTTTCTTTTTCCAGGGAGTGATGTAGTAAGGTTTTCATTGCTTGTATTCCTTAACATTCACGAAGCAATTTGAGATCCCTGTCTGGAAAGTATTCTAAATACACACAAATATTAAGTTATGGTAATGCTTCATCTTAATTTACTGGCATGTTGCTCAAACTAAAGATGAAAATGGCACAAGTTTTCTGTAATGCTACAGAGCACTTTGCAATTTTCTTTTTCTGAATTCCAACAGAATATGAAAATTTTAGAACTTGTGAAGAAGATCTGCCAACTTTGCCACCATGTACTATCAAAAAGTGGAATAAAAGCAGGAATCAAGTTTGGGTGCTTGTTTTTTTTAATTAATAGAAAAAATAAGTCAACTTGGTAACATTTTGTTCAGGAAGTCGTTGTTTGTAAAAAGCAGGTATGTTATGCAAATCAATTTACTGAGAGTCAGTTCTTACTTCCAATAACTAGATGAGCCAATTCCACTGTGGCTAGAAAGCCAAGAAAACAGCATATAGATTAAGATTACTCAAAACTTTTGTTCCTGCATAAAAGAGATGCAAATTGCACCATCTTAGTATTGCTTATGAGTAAAGGCCAAAATTGTACTTCTTCCCCATCATTTAGGATACAAGGCTGAAAACATAGAGCTCTAAAATGTAGGTGTCCATATTTGCCTTTGTAGCTTTTTCTTACCATGTAACAGGGGCTGTGATAGCTTTCAGTGATTGCGTTTGGGATGAGTGTCCTCTCAATTTACTTTACAGAGCCAGTAGAGGCAAGTTATTCACAAAGATGGAAAGACAAGGCTTTTCAAGGCTGAAAAAAATAGTTTTAAAAGCATGCTACTATTCCTATGTGGAATAGATTTAAGTAGAAGGCCAAGCACTAAGTTTTCAGGAGAGGGTATTTTAACTGCATTTAGGTAAAAAGAAAGAACAGGATTAATGCTTTAAAATCAGTGTAGAATTCAGATTTCTGGACATTCATAAGTACATTTAGAGTCATGTATAAGCACACATGTGCATATTCACCTGCTCTTTGCTATAAAGTCATATATCCTTTTCCAAAACTGAAGTGTGGGTAGGAACAGAACATCAATTTGTCTGTTTACTATCAAAGTTCTTATCCTATGCCCACCTCCACAATATCTCAAAGCCCCCTGGGTATTGCATCTTCCTTGCAGTGAAAGAAAACTTTCTCCCCTTCAGCTGTTTCTTCCTGCTTAGTTTTAGGGAATTAATTATCATATGGTTGTCATCTATTCTGAAAGTTATAGGATAATCCCAGTGTTTGAACACCATGTCTGAATCTCAGTCTCCACTTGGGCAGGACACATGGTGTGAGAGACAGCTGCTAAAAACTGTGCAGCTATTACAGTGTGTCAGTTTATAAGCCGTGAAGTGTATGTACCAGCTCACAGATTGTTGGTAGGAGTGTGGTACTTTGTTATAAATATATTTTATTGATTGTAAGGAAATTCAAAAGCTACCCAGAAGAAATGGGCAGTAAAAGATCAAGTTAATTGTTTGGCATTCATTTTAAGTTGCCTAATCTCTTAACAGTTTATAGCAGCTCCACAAGCTCCCTGAACACTGACATAGTTTATTCTCACTCAGTGATAGTGGATAGTTGTGCACTGGATGTTCAGCAAGGTAATGGCCTCGGTAAGGGCATCCAGTCTGCATGGAGGGGTCAACAGGCTCCATTAAGACTAGAGCTTAAATACATTTAAGTGACTAAAAATGCAGACGAGAACTTGTCAAATTATCAAAAGTAACTAAATACATTGCATGCCTAGTTCCCACTGAAATTAGGTGAATTAGCTATCTACCTCCTATTCCGTTTCTTCATACCTGCCTTCATCTTTAGGATGTTTCTGTGATGGCATCAAATACTTCTTGCTTCTTTTCAGATTACTGACATCTCAGGGCACCTACCATATAGTAAAACAGTATACACATCTGAAAAACCTACTTTGAATCAAGACTTTCTAATGTGAAAACACTGTACATTCTTTTAATATTTTCCTATTAAATATTTTTTAAATGTTACAGATCTATGGTACATGTTGCTATCTACTGTTTCCTAAGCATGTATGTGCTGGGTTGTGTGTGTATCTGCATGTTTCCATGCTTTTGCTGTGGAAAGCAGCATATTGTGCTCAGTAATGGTAGCAGAACATAAATGTGTAGTATATATTCTTACACCTAAGTCTACTGTCAAGTTGTGCAAATACAAAGAGAAACGGGAAAAAATGCGAGAGACAAATAAATGAGATTATAAACTGCTTGTAATGCTTTCTAAAGTCTGAGGCCTATGTATAAATTAATTCAAACTCTACAGAGGAATTCTGAAACAAACCACAGATGTCCAGGTGTTGGTCAAACCTTAACACGATTTGATAACACTTCCTTCCACGGCATTCTCACCCCAGCCCTCTGAAAACCAGCCCCTCAGTCCCTCTGGCCATGTCTTTTCCCAGCACCCACACTTCCTGCTCTAAAACCCTTCCCTGCTCCTCAACCACCTTTTACTGTAACCTCCCTCAGATTCACTTTTCTGTTCCAGATTGTCTTCCTGAGACTGAGCTGAATCCTTTTCAAAAATAAAGCCTGTGTCTCGCTGCATTACCATCCCTATTTCTCCTGACCTCAAAAACACCTTGCAAAGCTACTTCTTCTTCAATGTGTTTGCCCTCTCACCTCACATTCCTGAGCTGCTCTTCAGAAGCTGATTAAATTTAAATGTAATCATAATCATATCACATTAAAAAAGAGGCATGAGCACTAATAAATGCTTCGAATCAGATATAATGTTTTCTCAGTTGCTTTATTCTTTTTAGACCCATATTCTAAAAACCCATGTGCAAAAGGGCCATTTTAATTCAAAGCCCTTCACCTCCCCCTCCCCAAACCATAAAACCTCATGACTTCTGCTCTACACCTTGTAACAGTGACCACTGGCTCAATGTATCAATGCTGGCTACTAACATTTTTTATCACTTCCTATCACCTGTTAAAAACTCTTGCTTCCTCAAAGAGACAAGGATACAGGTCTTGCTTCTGTCAGGAATTTCAAAACTTTGTACGCAAGATGCCAGTGTAGAAATTGCCAATTCTACCCAGAGGTGGAAAAGAGGACTTTCCATGAAGAAGAGAGCACGTAGTCTTCTTCTCTTTTGGCCTCACTGGGACAATAGCAAACAAAATCTTCATATGCTTTGGAAAGTGGATAACCTTTGAAGACCTAAGCTGCTGTTTCCTTTTGCAGAATTTTGGAAATGTTTGTAAATCTATGTAAATTCTTGGCTTAGATTCATCTTTGAGTTCAGACTTCATGTGAATTTAGCCTGAACCACAGGAGTTTAACCTAGTTGCCACCTGAAAGCATCAGTTGCAGCACTACAACCAAAAGTCTTACCATGTTTGCCAAAACTTGAATGAACTCTTCAGTAAACCTTGCCTGAACTATGAATGGTTCAGGGTTTTGCTATTATTGTGGTGTCTTTGTACTACAAAAGTTGTTGCAGCCATTGCCCTTGCTTTGCAAATTTAGCATATATATATATATATATAAACATAAGGTAAATGCAAATTAAAAATGTATATTAAAAATTCAAATATAGTCTCTTATGTGATGACTAGCTTTATTTCCTTATAGTAGATCATGCAAATTTTCTGGCAAGATATGTCACTAGCTTATAACTTCATTAAGCTGCAGACCATACCTTACCCTTTCACTAGATCCCTGAAAAGAACTTTTGTGCATGCCAAACAGATATCCACTTGGTCTGTGGCTCTTGAAAGGTAAATTGCCAAGTTCCAGCAAGCAAATTAAGAGGTGCAATGAGAGTTAGCTGTTGCATTCTATCAAATCCTGCTACTGAATGTGTTGAAAAGCTTGCCCAGAGCCATGGCCTCACATATTTATGGTATGAATGGGAGACACTTGGAGCTATGTATTGCCATAGTTCCCATTTCTTTTGTAATAAACTAGCTCAGCAGATGTAAGGTAAAAAGGAAATTCAAAGTCTCCTACTCAGAGACTAACCAAAACAAAGTTCTCTCTCTGGTCCTCTGTCTATGAGCCAAACTCAGAGCCAGACCTTTCTTGTACTGATTAGTGTTTTATTCTGTGTGTAACCCAATGAAACTCAAAGTGTTCTCAGATGGAATAAGGTGCTGCTTAATAGCACAGTGTAGGTATCAACGCCAGGCTATGGCACAAAATATGTTTAACAAATCTAACTTTCCATTTGTAACACAACATAGCTTAACATTATTTTTCCAAGTCAGTTGCACAACTCTTTTGGTTTATAAACTTTGGTGCTGAAGACATCAGTTCTGGATAGCTTAGCTTTTGTTTTATGACAGATGTGCTGCAGTTTTTGCAGTATCAGTACCCAATTCACATCAATTGCAGAGTAGATTTTAATCTCCATACTTGTAACTTGACATGTGCCTATGTTCTACAGGCTTCAGAGTATCTGGTATCACATTTCTGATGAGATTGGCCCTGCTTATTCCACCTTTGTAGTAAAGTAAAAAAAAAAAAAAAAAAAAAAAGATGTTCTAGTGAACTGGCCTGATTTTATTTAGCCTGGTGGGTGTACAATAGCTCTGAATTAATGCAGACGAAAAAGATGCGCCCAAGATCCACAAAACAGTAGAACCTGAAGGACTGTGGGTTAAATTAAAGACCCTTAACAATGCTTGTTGAACTTTGATCTAGAAAGGTGGTGGTGAGGGAGGTAACAATACTTTCACTCATGTACTATATCAAGATTATTCAAAAAACATGAACTACAACTTTCTACACCATTTTTTCACCATTTCCATAACAGTATCTGCATCTTGAGAAAAAAAATTGCTTTCTATATTAGTCAGTAAAAGCTAATAAATTTAAAATCCAGCTTCCATTGAAGTCTTCAGAGGACTTCTCTTACCTTTGTGGGATAGTAGGTTGGCCCTTTAGCATACCTTTCATACCTAACCGTGCATGAATCTTTTGTATTTCTAGCTTTATCTAGTATTGTTGCTTAACTCAATTACATATAAACATACAAAGAGACTCCTCACTCTTCACAGCTTAACCCACCACTTGTTGTTACTTGTTTATGAGACATTTTTCTACTTTATAGTCTTTAATCTGAAATTATATCATGTGCTGTAATAAAACTGAAAGAGATAATATCTATGGCATTTCCATTCCTCTGCTCCAGTGATAACATTATTTAACAACACTGGGAAGTTAATTAAGAAAGGCCTCACTGTCATAAATCCCTGTTGCCTTCCTCATTAAATTAGGCTTTGCAATGTATTGCTGAAGTTCAGAAAACTGTTCTGGACATTCAGTAATGGATACTTCTGAACAGTCCACAACTAAATAGTCCACAACATGTTACATATTCTTTTACAGGATGGAGATGTATTTAACACTCATACTTCTGGAGTTTCACATGTTTATGTTGGATTAATTTTGAATCTTCCTTTCCTTTGAAATCATTAAGATGTTTCTGCTTCTTGGGTGTTTAAGGTATCTAATCTTTTTGTTCTCATTTACATCTTATATTACCCCTATTCTGTGTTTCCTTGAATCCTTGATTTATGCAGTTCTCTATCCCAGCTAACAGAAGCCTGATTGAATATACTAGTTGCTTGTCCGTTATCATTCATAGTGAACATGGGGTTTTTCCCTCTCAACTGTAAATCCTGTCTATAGTGAAGAAAAAAATGAAACTCAGATTTATCTTTATGGCTTTGTGAACCCTGCATTCTTTCATAATGCATTTCTAAACTATTTTCTGTAAGAATTTGGTTTAGGGCAATCAAAAAAGAACCAGCTCTGTAGGTTAGATAGGGGTTCAAATTCAATTAAATCAGCCCTGTAGGAACTGATTCCCTGGGTATGTTGCAAGGCAGGGCCCTGGGATTGTTTGGGACCAGATTTGTGAAAATCCTTATGTGGTCCTGAACTTTTCGAATACAGAATCTGAGGTTCTTCAACTTATCCAATCTTGAAAAAATCGTTTTTCAGTGAGATGGCTGAAAGACAGCTGTAACCATACTGTGTGGTTCCATTGCTAAACATGTTTATAAGACTCAAAAGGTCCTACTCTAAATTGGAAAGACTAAGTAAACAGATCTGATATTAAGTGATCATCTGACTCAGCCAAAGCCAGCAGTCTAAGTAAGCGTGAAAAAACATTGTGGAAATTAATAAATTCAAAACTTGAGAACTGTCAGATACCTGGATCTGATATTTACAACGCTTTATTTGGAGTGCCTTACATCAAAACCAATGACTGTATAACATCAGCAGTGAATATTTACCTCCAAATTGTGCTGGTGGGGCTGATCTTTAGCATAAATAAAGGTTTCTGATAAGCCTGTTGGTAGGTAAAGGTTAACATTTTGAAGAAGAGAAATCTGGGGCCCACCAGGCAGTTTTGTTTTGTTAAGCCATTAAAAGAGACACAGCTCTACCTCCTGATATTAATGAAAGGGACACTATTTTTAGTAGTGCTGATTATTTTCTCGACTTGCATTTAGTAAGGTATTCTCATCACCCATATTTGCTCCAGGTCTCTCTCAAGACATTAACAAAGCAGAACTTGATGAGATGCTTCATTCTAGATAAGAGAGAGAACTATTTAAAAGTATTCTTTCTGTCTTATAGCTTAATTCTCTTCATCCCTGTTGGACCTTCTCATTATGACTTTTACTTCAGCAGTTACAGTATGATTTTTCCTTTATTACTTCTGAGACTACTTCACCAAACTGATTGTTTAATGGTTTGAAAGACTCTCTGCCTTAGCTTTATTACAGATTATGGTCTGCAACTAGTGTCTTTAATTTTAATTCATGTTGGGCTATATCTGTTTATTCTAAATATGCATTCCATGCTGTCTTTTCAGTCTTTTATTACAATAGTTGTAAAATATTACAGAAAACTCTTCAATGTTTGTCTGTAATACAGATTTTGTATTTCAGAAGCCTTAAGTAACAATTGTATGTTTACTGAAAGGTTAAGTTTCTTAAATTTGCCTTCAAATCAAACTCTAAGGAAGATAATGGCAAAACTCTTACTGACTCAATGGAAATAGGGTTTTAAATCCAACCATCTAGAAGATATCATATAATATCTAGGAGAAGAAAATCGTTGTAATACTGTTTGGTTTTATTATTAAGCATTGTTCTTTATACCTGGAGGCTGACCTGAAAGCCATCTTTCCAATATCATTGTTCCTCTCTCCAGTACTTCTTCTTCATGTAAAATGTATTTTTAAAATCATCTCTATCATTTAATATTTTCCACAGCTACCAAATTTACCTATTTTTAATCTACCTGCAAAATTTAAGTCTAACTTTGAGTGTCTCTCTCTTCTGTAATTCATTCTGTCCCACTATTGCAACAGAAATTTTTCCAGTGATCTCAGCTAACTTTAGCATTTTATGAATTGCAACCTTAATATTTTCCTATAAAACAGTAATTGCTACATTTTCTTTTTTGTTCTTTATTTGTAATTTGTTTGGTTTTTAATTAGGTGCTAGCTACAAAGTGCATCATTAAATTTCTTATCATCCTTGTCAGATATTTTTCTGTTTTCTGCATAGATTCTTTTCTCCATTCATTTTATCAGACCATCCCATTATTTATCCTACTTTCAGGGAACTCACTGCCTGAAAATTCTGAATTAAAAGACCACAGTCAAAGGGTCTGTTTATTGTTATTTATCAAAACCCCTGAAATGTTTGATAGCTTTGCAGGAAATTGGGACAAGAATAATATATTAACATTTTTACCAGTAACCCCAGTTCTTCCCAGAAAATAGAGCCAAATTGTATTTGGTGAGTGATAATGCTCATTGTAGCCCTTCTTGTCCATACAGGAATAGTCAGCATTTTCAAAATCACTGCGTGGGCTACTCGCCCTCCTTTTAATTTACTTGAAGAAAAATTTTCATGGGGAAAATTTGTATAAGAGGTTACAAAATGTTTTTCTTCTTACAGTGCTGGAGAATATCGTTCTCTGTCATTGTTCTGTTTCCATTGCGATGATGGGATTTTTTTTACCACAGTACTGCATATTATTAGTTTATTAATCATCTTTCTTCCCTTCCTTAGAACATCTATTTTTTCGCTGTAAATGAGCTTCTCAAGCTTTCATCCTGCAAACCACACATCTGGTCATCTTTCTTTTTTGTTGTTTCTAAAAGCAGCCATATGTCATCAGCAACCCTCTCATGTATATTGAACTTCCTTAGCACATCAGCTTGTCTCTTTGAATGTGTTACCTGATGTCTTTAAAGTGGCAAAACACAGAAAAGTGGGTTCTCCTGATTCTTTGTTCATCAGACCAGTAAGAGTCAAGAGTATCGTAGAGACGGTGTTTAGGCCCATGTTCCATATCTATTCCAGCTTTGTTTTTTAATTTCTCCTTGCCTTAGTTCAACTATCAGAATATGGTCCAAATCAGCTTTACGCTCTCCAGTACTAAAGTATGGTTATCTTTTATTGATAGGGAAGGCCCAGGACTACCAAGTGCTGGTGTGTGTGGTGTTAGATCATCCACAACAACTCTGATTCTCCAGCTCAGTCTGTCTGTCCAGATGTTTTACTACGTGCTCATCATTTTTATATGGGTGGTCTTCTCTGGGAATTAACAGAAATATAACAACAACCTTTCTACTCAAAATGTAAGCATCAGTGCTTCAGAACCCTTTCAATGTGTCTGGCAGCACTTATGCACATAACAAAGAAGGGTATTTATTCTAAGAAACCTAGATTAAACGGTGAGGCTTTAAATAAAGTTCGAAAAACATTTGGTTCAGGAGATATCCTCAATCTTTTCTAAAAGCAATCTTGGTTCTGTGTTTCTGTGTGTGAAGTTCCCCCCTTCTTCACCGTTTAGAGTGGCATTACACATTTAAGAGATTGAGAAGATTTTGATGTGATGAGATGGGTGACATCTTAGGTAACTAGGACCATGATTTAAATAGAACTCTTCCAATGTCTGTCAGGGGTATGTGCTCATAGCACTTGCTGTTGCTATTGAATGTTGAAAGTTCTGAAATGTAAGTGGTTTCTCTCCTTCCTAAATGAGTTGCAGTCATCACATAGAACGAGAAGTGCACCCATTTTGGAGCTCAGTCTTGTGTCTGAAGCACAGCCTTATCATCTGCAAATAGAGGATGAGGTGTTTAGCAGCACTGTTATTTGACCATCAGCAGCACTGAAGAGTTCATGAGATACCCGTGGTTACCTTTGCGACAGTGATGATATATGCTCAGTAGAATGGCAATTTTGTCCTTTTTTATGAGTGTTAATTAATTTGTTACTGAGATTCACATTTAAACAGACAGTTAAAGAATGCTTTTAGTAGGATTAGAAAAGTTAAAGGATGTCAGTGTATTCTTTAATACTGCCTTTTGAAACAAGCCCTAACGTTTTGAACTCTTTATGCTTTCTAAGGGTGAATAATTTAGATTGTTTCACCTCCTGATTCGAAACTCCCGTCTGTGTTCCTTCCTCTGAATTTAGCTTTCTAAATAAGAAAATAAACTAATCTATGAAATTCTATAACTTGTACCTCAGTTTGAGTAAAATTATTACCTATATATACATAAACTCCCAAGTCTAAAGCCAAATCCAACTATGCTGGGCATAGATGGCACATGAAGACAACTGTTTATTATCTTTTAATTTATTTGAAGCAAATTGACCACATTTACATGGAAAAAATACCTTTAAATCACACAGGACAACATCGAAAAGCCAACATTAAACAGCTTAAGATCTTCCCTTCACATTTGCAATGCATTTGGCAGGGTTTGGGTAATGAAATCACAACCCTTAGACCTTCAGAGCAAAAGGAGCTCTGTGGTACTCTTCTTTAGAACATATCTGTGTTTGTAAGGCTATAATGATGCTCACCTGCAAGAGATTTGCAAAGAAGGTAAAGCTCTGCAAATCTGTTAATTCATCTCAGACAGTTCCATGATGATGAAGTGATCTATCATCATTGCAACCATACTAGAGGGTGTATTCCTACCAGAAAGTTTAGCCACTGCAGGTGTGACTGGAGTAACATCTCCTGGCATCCAGCAGCGTACAGACTAAACTATAGCTTTTTGTTAGAGAACATGGAAACTGACAACAAATAATTACTTGTGGTCTTTTTCCAGTTTTCAAGTGCAAGCATACCAAAGTTTATTTTAAATCTGAGTCAGTCAGACATTTAGTAATATAGATCAAAGAAGAAATGAAGGCCTCCCATGCTTATTATTTCAATATGATGTCTGTTCTAATAAAGTATAAGAATGCCTGTGATAGACTAACTAGTAGGAATTTTCTGGTTCTGTAGTTTAGCCTTAAATATATACATATATTTGTAAATTAATCAGAAACATATTGTCCTGGTTTCAGTTCCTCAGAAAGATGATTGTTTTCAATCCTTTCTTTAATCTTAGAAATATGGTGGCAGTCTGCCAGCACACTTTCAGATAAACAGTCCACTTCACATTTAAAAGCCGTAGAATCACTGATGTTGAAGGGGGGGGGGGGCAATCAACAGAAAACAACACCAGTTTTTTTCTCTCTCTCTTCCCCAAAATGTAGAATATTATTTAAATAAGTTGGAGTTGTTGTGCTATTGTCCCTCACTCTTAATTAGGAATAATAAAAACCATCTGTGCAAGGTGAATTTTGATAAGATCTCAGCTTTTAAGTGTTTGTTGATCTTGTGTGTACCAATTTTCAAATGTCTTAATAGCTCCAGGATGGCTATCACACTGAGTAGGCTCACTGATTTCCATCATGCTCTCCGCTGTTGAGTGCAATTCACTTTATGCGTGGTTATATTTTGACGGAAATTTTAAAAACATACTATTCCTTGCAGTATAATAAGTATTTAACTGGATGGAACTGTTTCCATTTGGAGGAGAGTTGTTTTTTTCATAACACCAGCTCCTTGCAGTTTGGGATTAAACACAATGAAAGTGAGGAGTTGTTTTACATGAATTGCACACTGGACAGCATTTCTGCGACTGCTTTCCAAGGGCAGGATTTTCTAGTCTCATTTTACCCATTTTGGGGGCCCGTGTTCAGGATAGAGAACCCAATCCCCGACCCAGAAGAGGAATGCTCAAAAGTGATTGTCTCAAAGCCTGGAAATGGAAGACAGGATTTCTTTTCTTTCAACCTGTGTTTTCAGTCAATTAAAATTTGTACTCGGGGCTTTTCAGTTTGAAGCCACCCCTGTGTCTGTGATGAGCAATCCTTCTTGTTTGTGCAGTCATTCATTATCTCCATTACCAAGAGGAGAATAGAGGACAATTACATTGTTTGGACGAATCAGAGTGTTAGGAGGAATATTTATCACGGTGGCAGAGTGCAGCACCTGACAGCGCACGATTGATGGCCAGGAATGAGTGTGAGTGGCCAAAGCAGCCTCATATGATGCAAATTACTGACTGTGGATTCCAATTTATCCTGTTCATTTTTCTTGCCTTTGCTGAAGACTATTAGTGGTTTTTGAAGCAGTGAAGGGGTCATTACTAATGTGGGCTAGAAGCAGGAGGGGGAAGGAGGGGAAAAGCCTTCTGTAATTACACAGCCTTCAAGAAAAGGCTGCAGGCCTAGCCAAAAAAGTGTCAACACTTAGCAATCAGAAAAATTTATTTTCTTTTTATCCTTAACCCATATTAACTCAACATTATCATCTTTCTTTGTTAATATTTGCAGAATATTAAAAGCTTGACTTCTATATTAATACAGATCTCTTTAACCCTTTTTGCTGTGATGTTGCTTTGCTAAATGTCAATTCATCAATGGCATTAAATGGTGCCTGCTTTTAAAAGTGTAGATAATGGAAAATTAAATATTCAGTCTTCTTAAAAAAACTAATTCCAGATGACTGATTATTTCTTCTACAGAGTGGTAGGAAACATGAGAAAAAAAATTATTGAAGTAGAGGTGCAAGAGGTTTCTATGTTAAAATGTAATGTCAGTACAGGAGAAAATCAGTTTTATTTGGGGTGTTTAGGTAGAATGATCTGTAAGCAGCATCAAAACCCCCTGAAAGTTTCATTTTGCTGTATAATGAATGATGTGCATTTAAAACATATGCATATTTAATTTAATGCCTATTCAAACCCTACTCAGTCAGCTCTCTGGGGTTTATACATGAATTAATGATCTCCAAAAGCTTCTCCTAGCTATCACGATAGAGCATATTATGTGCATAGTAGGTGTATAAGGTTTCCCCAAAAAGCTCTTTGTGAAG
>VYXB01007843.1:380146-432646 GCA_013397135.1 Pachyramphus minor | reverse complement strand
GAGCAGAATTCTGCTCACATATCTGATATGACTTTGAAACTCAGACTTTACCATTTCCAGGCCAAGTAATGTTTTAAAGAGAATAACTGGTTTGAATGAGAAGGAAAGACAGATACTTTGACAGCAGGTCAACCTACAGCCCTACACTGTAGGTTTTTAGGGAACTAAAACCTAAGCTTAAGGGAAAAGTTTTAATTAAAAAATTAACTCATTACTAACTGATTTACTGTTTTGTTAAGAAATATAATGAGAATATGTTTGGCTTCAGTAAATTAACATGTTAAAAAGAATAACTGTTTCGGAGACAGAAAATATTAACTTATGGAGGTCTTGCTATAAAGATTAAATGTTGTAGTTTGACTATTACCATGACCCTATAGAAAATAATGGGAAATTAAGGAAAATATTACAAGTATACATTTGAAAAATTTATTTTTCCTAAGTGAACCTTATTTGAAATTGAAGAAACTTAGCTATCGTTTTTAATTCTGTCTTTCCTTAGATTTCTGCAAAGTCAATACCTACACAACCTTTTAGACACTTTACATTTTCAGTTTCTAAATTATTTTAAATTTTCATTTGTTTATACATTTTATATCATTATATATTCAGTCTGGATATACATAATCTGAAATAAAGAAGGTGCTTATGACTTTCTTGATCTTACACTGCCATTTGGACACTTTTCAAGTTTAGCTGAATATTAAAACTTTAGGAGGATTATCCAACTGATATCTGTAGATTAACCATTTTCAACCTGTAGTCTGCCATCTGGGAATCTCTGGATTATTCCTGAGCAGTCCGTAAAAGTTGACTAAAATCCTAGCTGACTTTAGTTGCTTAAATTCACTGCACATCTTCAAGGGAAACATTTTACAAGTTTGAAAATTGGAAAGGTTGCAAACCCTTTTTTAGATATTTACTTATCACTTCCTTGGGATATTATTGATCTTTTCCAAAAAGCAACTGATAACTATGAATGTTTTTCTTATGTTAAGCAGCAGATGGCTTCTTCTGGATAGCTCCTGACTGGAAAATATTAAAATGTTTTCTCAGAATGTTTTCACTGAATTTTCCCTAAAATTTCTTGATATTTTCTTTTTTATGTGGAAATGTTTTTCATTACATGGAAACCAAGCCTTGGAATGGGTCTTGCATCAAGGAAATCCACAGAAGATAAGTAAAAAAGCAAGTCTTGTGTCTACAGATTAAATGGTCTTCTACAGAAAATGATTAAAATGTACTATGGAAAATTAAGTGCCCACAAGCCAAAAAATGGTTCATTTGTGATGGAGATTTCTCAAACAGTGTTACTCCTCATATTTACTATATAAGTGGGGAAAGAGTCAACCTTACATGTTTCATGAGGAAGTCCCAACAGTAGTTAGATCAGTCACCAAGCCCCAGAATTAAATCTTAAGACAGGGTGGAGGCCTGTTGATTTTGGGGAAAAGTGCCAAAACCAAACCCCAGACTTCAGCCCTTAGGCAGATTCTTGAGGAGGTGCTATTTTTTGGTAGACTTTCAGTTGCAGCAACTGTTTTTTTTTAATTATGTATCTGCAATCGCTGCAGAGTTTAACTTATGAAAGGTTCATGAACTAAACTGTGCGGTTTGATTCATAGCAATTGGTAACAAAATTCCACCTGAAATTATATGTGGGTGTCACTCTGATGAAAGATAAGCTCCTAAGGAGAATATCATCCCTTCTTACACAGAGGGAGAATACGTCATCCCTACTTTCATCAAGCCTAAGAAACTCTTTCCTTGCTGAGGAAGTTAAGAGGACCAGTAACTTGCATGAGAAATGTCAGCTGCTGTTGCAACACCAAATGCTATTTGCAGAAGCTACCATACAGGTATAGCAGATAGCAGAAAACATACAGGTAACAGTTACCGTACAGGCATTGTGAAGAGCTCTATAACACAGTGATAAGTGATCTGGGAGTCACTGCACTTTCTCTCATATCTCAACCTTGATGTTGTCCCTGTAAGAAAAGGATAGGATAGAAAGGATAGGACTGTTCTCATTGGCAAAGAAAAAATGGTAGGTGCTCTGAGATGAATCTGCTAGTTTCAGTGAGGGCCCCTGGCTCAAGGAGTCAGTAGACATCTCTGGTTTGAGAGCTTGGAGGGTCTTATTGAAAGAAGAAGCCATAAATTCAGGAGGAAAAGAAAGCTAATCGCCTGGATTTAGCCTGGATTTCTTCCTCATATAAAAGATGACTACTTATCTAATTGTATCTAAGAATATCTAAAGAATAGCTAGGCATATTAAAATTTTCTCTATATTTTTTTAACAATGCAAAAGATGAACAAAAGATGAACAAATACTTAAAAATCACTAGTCCAAGACCTTGGAAACACATTACAAATCTAGGAAATCAAGAGTAAACTGGGAATTGAGTAAAATAATTCTGCCTGAAACAGTAGTAAACATATGGAATAATTGGCCAGTGAAGCAAGTAATCTAAATGAGTTTAAGAGACAGCTGGACGTTTTTATCTCAGGAGAGAAAGGACTGAAGGATATAGTGATAAACCAGGGAGTTGACAATGAAATATACTGAAAGAAAAGGCTGAAATATACTGAAAGAAAAGGCTTGATGAACTAAAAGAGCCTTTCTCTAGTCAGCAATTTCTTACATTTATAAATGTAATATGAATAGCTGCTGTGTGAATATGCTATTTCTACACAGTGTCACCATGTCTAAAGAAGAAACATTTTATATCAGAAGATTTTACTGATGCAGCTTCCACTGCCAGTAATAGATCCATTGGATCCACCCACTTAAGACAAGCTCAACTGCCCCCACTCTCTCCGAAAAGTGAATTATTTACACTGTATTTCATTGCTTCAACTTTCAAATTACTTCATGTCGTAGTACCTTATAATCCTCTTCTTAGCAAATCTGTGACTACTGAAAGTGTCATACAGAGTCACAGGTTGAAGGTAGCCTTAAGGGAAAACTTCCTTTATTATTCTTTTGTCTCCCAACCATGACATTTTGGATGAGCTATGGTGGAAACATCTTTGCTAAAGATATTAATAAATATAACCAAGTTCATTCCAAGTAGTGTGTCTAGCTAGTTTTGTCCCAAACTAGATCTAATATAGCTGATAGTTTACCTCCCTGCCATGAAGTCACACCATGGTTTCTTCCCGGAAATAAAAACCAAAAGAGACAAGCATAAAATATAGAAAAATTGAAGCAACACTCAATTATTAGTACTAACTTCTGTATACAAGCTCAAAGTTCAACTTCAATGCAAGTCCTCTATGTGGTTACCTAACTACCCAACTGCTTCACAAGTCAGACATTTGGATGTGTAATTGGCAAGGTTTATGGCTGTAATTAAATTGGGGTTTAAACTGATTGCAGATGCAAAATTGCACCTCTAGGAAAGGGGGCCAGGTTGAGGCCCTTTCAAAAATTATGTTATTCAGGTTGAACCAGAAGGATTGTACAGTAACTTGAATGAATTTCAAAAAGACTTGATTTTCCACTAACTTGCAATTTTGCTGTTGCTGGTGAAACATCACTGGCTTTAGCACAGTTTTCCTGATTAGTACTGGTGTAAGTTTAAAAAAATAGTCACTGTGTCTGGAATTAGGGATGTGGGAGGAAGCTGGATGTATCAGTGCTGAGTGTGCAACTGCACCACTTGTGTTTGGAAAGACAGGTAGCATTTCAAGCTTCCTGTATTTAGAAGTGTTGGGATCAATTGGTGAAATGCCTATTCTGACACTAAAATTATAATTTCAACTACCATAGCCATTGTGCCTCTGTCCCCTGTTGTATCAGATGAGCATTTCTGGAAACAGTAGCCCTTGCTCAAAGTAATGCTGTTATTGTGCAAATAACAACCGGGGTCTTTTAAAAGTCAACAAAGCAGAAAGGAAAGGGGAAAGGAAAGTACTGCCAACTCAGAGTAGAGATTTAATAGAAACCTCCTTAAGTTCAATTGTATTAACTCCTTTACACTTCATCATTTTACTGTATGAAGGAAGTCTGAAATAAGGATCTTCTCTGTACTATTACAGGATATGTATTTCTTTGAAGTGTTGTCATATCTAATTAATATTCCTGATTGCATTTAATGAAGAACAATAAAGGAATGTAACAAGTTTGTATTCAAATAAACTCATGCAAAAATAGGCAGGTAGTCAGATTCATTGGGAAGGGGGGAGAAATACGGTCATGCCCAGCACATACACTGCAGCCCTAGTTCAGAAATCGCCAATTATTTCATTGCTCTATTCAGATATACAACAAAGCTTTCCATTCATCTTGATAATTGGGATTTTCATTATCCTTCTATCACCCATCAAGAGAGAGGATAATAAATCCCACTGTCTACAAATCATGCACTGGGCACAGGTCTCTCTGCACTTCAGTGCAGAAGTATTTATAATAGAGACTGTATTTGCTCACTTTTCTGCTTGGCAGGTTTATCCTTTATGTGAAACCAAACCTACAGAAACCATTCTGTAATCAGGAAATATATTGTTATCATAGTAAATTTTCCATTGGACTCCCAGTGTTAGAAACCTCTCCCCTCCCTCACATTAATTTTCTTTTCTGCACCTAGATTAATTTAGAAGGTCGCCTTTCTCTTGGGCTAACACTGGAAGCAAGGACTCACCAGAGACTGGTTCCCTAGTGACAGCAGTAAGTCTCACTGGGCTTGCTTGAGAAGGCATTTGCCAAATCTTTACTGTTCACCCAAAGGAAACTGTCTGAAAGACACTAATATTTTACTATTTATATTCGAAGGTTCATTTGTGTTAGCCAAGAGAGTACCAAGTTGCAGGGTAGGCTGGGAAAGGAGGGAAAACTCCAGAATACAGCCACAGGGCCTTGTTGCTGCCTTGCTGTTCTTGGGGGAGTTTTTCCTTGGAGATTTCCTAGGAATAACTAGTGAAGTCAGCACCTGGAAGACAGGGAAATTGTTTCTGATTATGACACAGTCTGACCACGTAAATCTGTTCAAGTATTTAAGTCTCTAATACACAATAAAGGTGAATTTTCTTCCTCTCTTATATTTTTTTTCCCCACCTGAGGCATCTCTTCTGTACCACTTTTTCTTGATAGTCAGAGATGCTGGCCTGCTCAGCTCTCTAAGACCAGACAGGTCCCTGTGAATTGAGAACAGCTTCCTCATTTATGTTCCCTCCACTGGTCTCAGCCTGAAACACACTGTAGGGAGGGAGTTTAGGGATATAGCAATGGGCCTGGACCATTCATTGACGAATTTCTAAAAGGTTAAGCTTTTTTACTTCTCCCAGTATGATATACTCTAATAGCTCTCTTTGGCTTATCCTTCATTCAAAAGATTCAAAACATGTAAGTTACTGCTCTGAGAAGTAATTCCTCTTACATTCAGTTCTCCCCTCTGCAAGAGAAAGGGTCTAGTAATACTTATCTGACACCTCACACTGGAGTGAAATCATATTGTTAATATAAATAGTTCACAGTTCATAAATGAAAATACAAGTTTTTGAGATGGATTTTAATTATATTTTCTGCAGGTTCACATGGTTTGGAGAGCTTTGGACATAGAAAAATGTCAAAATGGGAGAATTTTTATGACAGCAGGGGATTTCCTAGTCACAGTTCCAGTTCTTTTGCAGGAGATCTCATAGATTACCAGTGAAGAGAGAAACATATCTTCTTCCCAGTGTGAATAATTCGAGATTTTCTTTTTTGATAAAAAATGAAAAAAAACCCCCAAACCTATCAGAAGAGAAAATAGAGAAAGCAGTGCTTTAAAATTTCTATTTCAGAACATTTTTGCTGTGCTTGCTTCAAGTTCCATTTCCTGCTTCATTGTTTTATTGTGACTGTAGTAGAAAACATATTCCCTTCTTTGTATGTGACTCATAATCATTGTTGCTGACTACTCATTTAGTTCAGACTCGCTGCTGTGTCCCCGTCCTTGTCTAAGACCTGCTTTGTTCTAGTATTTAGTTGGGAACATGAGCAGGTTTTATTCCTCTTTTTCTACCTCACAAGGTAAACAAGGGAAAGATATTTCCCACATTTTCCATGTGTTTCTAGACATATCTTATCTTTTATATTTGTCACTATAAGCTAGTGTTTCAGTCTTTTTAAGGTTGACCTCTCAAGTTTCGAACTTCCTTGAAAATCACTGATAAGCAGAAAAACTTTAACAGCTATTAGTGAGGGAGCGGTGGTGCCATGAGTTAACATTAGCAAAATGAAAATGTGGGAAAACTTCCCAGGTAAAGAAATAAATATATTGACAAATCATAATGGTGGCTTCAGCGCAGTACTTATGAGAGGAAATGGCCAAAAGATGTGTTTTCTCTCTCAATTCAGTGAAGGGAGGTGTGCTGCTGAAGAGCGTCATCAGCCACCATGGTATTGTGAAATGCTTTTCACCATTCCGAAATCCTATGAGGGCCTCGGTCTATTGAGAGCAGCCCTGCAGAGAAAGACATGGAAGTATTGATCATTTAGAGGCTGGACATGAGCTGGCACTGTGAACTCACAGCCCAGAAAGCCAAGTGTACCCTGGGCTGTATCGAAAGAAGTGTGGCCAGCAGGTCAAGGGAGACGATTCTGCCCCTCCAGCTTGTCCTTGTAAGACCTGCCCCCTCCAGAGTACGGCCTCCAGTTCTGGGGTCCCCAGTACAAGAAAGGTCTGGATATGCCCAAGCAGGTCCAGAGGAGGGCCACAAAGATGATCAGGGGGCTGGAGCACCTCTCCTATGAAGACAGACTGAGAGAGTTGCAGTTGTTCAGCCTGGAGAAGAGAAGGCTCTGTGGAGTCCTTGCAGTAGCCTTTCAGTGCCTAAAGGGGGCCCATAGGATGGATGGAGAGGAACTCTTTGTCAGTGCACATAGCAATAAGACAAGGGGCAATGTTTGTTGTGATTTAACCCCAGCTCAGCCCCACACAGTTGCTTGCTCAGTTCCCCCTGCCAGTGAGATGGGGGAGAGAACTGGAAGAGTAAAGTGAGAAAACCCGTGGGTTGAGATAAAGATGTTTTAACAGGGAAAGCTAAAGTTGTGCATGCATACAAAGCAAAACAAGCGATTCATTCACCACTACCTATGGTCAAGCAGGAGTTCAGTCATCTCCAGGATAGGAGGGCTCCATTATGTGTAATGGTTACCTGGGAAGCCAAACACCATCACTCTGAACAGCCCCCCTTCCTCCTTCTTCCCCCAGCTCTATAAGCTTAGCATGAGGCCATAAGGTACGGGATATCCCTGTGGTCAGTTGGGGTCAGCTGTCTTGGCTGTGTCCCCTCCCAGCTTCTTGTGCATCTCCATCCCCTCACTAGTGGGATGGGATGAGAAACAAAAAAAGACTCCGTGTAAGCCTGCACAGCTCTAATGAAAACATCCCTGTGTTGTCGACATTGTTTCCAGCAAAAATATAAAACACAGCCCCATACTAGCTACTGTGAAGAAAATTAACTCTATCCCAGACAAAACCAGGACATGGTTTTAAACTGAAAGAAGGTAGGTTTAGATTAGATATTAGGAAGAAATTCTTTACCATGAGGGTGGTGAGACACTAGAACAGATTGTCCAGAGAAGTTGTGGATGCTGCATCTTTGGAAGTGTTCAAGACCAGGTTGGATTGGGGTTTTGAGCAACCTAGTCAAGTGAAAGGTGTCCCTTCCTACAGAAGAGGGGAGGAACTGGATGGTCCTTGAGGTCCCTTCCAACCCAAACCATTCTATGATTACATAGGTAAGATTTATGCTGTGAAGGATGGAGTACCAAATGCTTCTGCAGTTCCACCGTTCTCTCTTGATATAAACTAGCAATTTGAACATGCAGGGTCAATTATTTCCCAATTTTTTTTTTGTTTTACCCAGGAATTTGTAAAGAATGGGAACATATGGTTAGGGATAGAACAAAGGAATCTTTTCTTAATATGGAGTTAATTCACACAGGGTTGGGTTTTTTTTCCTTTTCATGAATTTGTTGATTATTCAGTGAGTGTTTTATGTAAATAAAACTGAGCCTGGGACAGCTTGCAAAATCAGTTCCCCACATGCATCATTATTCACTTTTCCCATTTTTTCATTGGTTGCCTAAGCTACATGGCATGATTTTTGAGCACTGTCTCTATGAAAGTAGATGTACAAGAGTTTTACTAACAAAAGGCAGAATATCAAGTTCTAATACTCTCATGGATGTGGAAAAACTCACTGAATTAGGAATAGGCAAGTTGGCAAAACCAGGGAAATTTTTCATTTTTTTTCTTCCCCAGCTCCCTTACAGCAGGTCTTTCCCTGAAATACCACTATTAGAAAGCATAGTAGAAAAATGGGATATGGGCGAAGGTAAGATTTTTTAAATTCCATCTTGCCTAGAGGAGAATAATTCCACATGCTCATGAGTCTAAACTAAGGAACAGCAGAACAATTGGAAATTAGTGGAATATCTAGATTCTAGTACATAAGTCTATGGAAGAACAAGAGAAGGAACTAATCCTGTGTTCAAGGACCAAGTCAGAAAGCTGAAGGAGAGATATTCATATATGATTTTGCCAGGGCAAAGCAGCTCTTGTTCTAGCCAAGCTCTCTGTGCAGCGTGAACACAAAGCATCACAGTTGTATTTCTACCTGTTCCTTGTGGAGCTTAGCCCTCTAACTGCAAAGGCTATGTGATTGTGGATTCAACAGCACCTTTTATCTTTTCTCACATTTAACAGTTTTCTATTACTTGTGACAGATTCTCAGTATTATTTTCACAATTGCTGAGTAACTATTTTATGGGGACATTTGTTCATTCCTTTCTGCAAGGTTACAATTAAAAACTCCTTGAGCCTCCTGACTGGCTGGGGGAAGGAGGAGAAGGACAGTGCAGGAAATTCGAACTTCTCACTTATTTCTAAAGTGGTGCAATAATTATACTTGCCTTCACATATTATCATTGCGGTAATGAACCAACCAGCAAGAATATGAGATTATGCCAGTCCTGATCCAACAAGGGTAAAGTACTCACATGAGCACCTCTAGCATAGCTGCTGCCTGGTCTGTCTCTCCTGCAACTGCTGGAGCATAGTGCTTGGTGCAAAGGTATGAGTCTGACAGCACAAATGTTCAAAGTAAGGCAGGAAGATACCAGTAAAGATTCCGCCCACTTTCTCCATCTGAAAAGCTACTGTTCTATTGCTGAGTGCATGGGCTTGGAAAGAATTTATCAACAAACAAATTGTGCAAATGCTCATGAGTAAAATAAATGAACAAGGGTTCAAAATCAGAGATTGATCAGACTCATCTTCCTCCAAGAAACACAAAATACTCCTTCATCTTCATTTAGGAGGACAAAACAAAACATTCTTATTGCAGAACACATAAATGGGTATGGGTTTTATTGGTACTTTTTTATCAAAATGTGTTATTTTATAATCTTCAGGAGCATGTGCTTTTAATTAAAATTCCTTTAAAATGTAAGTAAGTATCACAATTTATAAAGAGGCAAAATGATAGTTTTTGGAAGACTTGCCCAAAACCCAAACTATTAGTTAACAGAAAAAACCTATTTTTCTGTTAACTAAATAAGATTTGTATTGTTTTCTATACAGCTGATTGTTAACAGCAGCTAGCAGGATGAACCCCAGACTGTTTTGGATCTGACTCCTCTACAGGTGTATAAAGGAAAGCAGTAAAAAAAAGAGAAAAATCAGTTGAAAATTACTGACCAAAAATCATCAACCACTCTGACCTTGGTGTCACTAACAAGGCTGGTGGAGGCTTGTCACATCTCAAAAATAATCAAGGTCTAATGTGATACTGATTCTGTTTTTTCTTTTAGGTTTTGGCATGAAAAGGAAATAACAGAATGTCTCCACAGGCTATTCATTTATAATAAATACTGATTGGCTATACTGGTAATTTTATGTGATAAACATATTAAAATAGTGTCAATAAACCAGGAACAAGTGATGTGCAAAATAATTAACACTAAAGGGAACATAATAAGTTACTTATTAAAATCCATAGATGGATTATGTCACCCTGTGATTACAAAACCTATGGAGCACATGACTTGGTATACATCTTTTGGTCCAAACACCTCATTGCACTCTGTCAGATTATTGGCTCCTGACATTAAATAAAATTCAGGTATGATTTATGGAGTGGCCTTTTGACAGGAGCTGAAATCAGAAATGGCTTAGGCTTTGCTAGTATTCAGCACTGTTTTCATTAGCTACTGATATAATGTAAGTATTACATTTAGTCAACTGAATTACATGGAGTTCTGAAAGATTCTCCCTCACTCCCTGTAGTCATTGTTCCACTCATAATAATATTTTCCTATCAATTTGCCACAAGAGAAAGACTGAAGTTCACTAAATTACAGCCATGTGCATTGGTGCACTAGACAAAGTGATACCAATTACAAGAAACAAAACAACAAACCCAACCTGATTTTATTTTTAAATTGTTCATGGACAACAGGGACACTGGCTTGCAGAGAAGGCCACCCCTGGAAATTTCATTTTCCTTAATTAGTAAAACAGTATCTGTCAGAATAAAACAATGAGAGAGACACTAAATAATATGTCAAAAATGACATCTGGCCTTCCTTATGACTGATTAGTTAGAGAGGTTTGCTATGTGAGGTGGAAGCCCCATTTTGCATGTCTTTCTCTCTGCTCTCTCTATAATTTTATTTTTTTTAGAGAGCCTGAAAATGGTGTTTTTACACACAGGCAGCAAAACACCCCAGTTCTGACAGCTGAAGTGAAGCCATCTCAATGGTTTAGCGGTATTGCCACACAGAAGACTTGAATTTGGGAGTGGCCTGGGGGCACTCTCTTTACGAGCCTTTGATACTCTCATGTGTCACAGAGGTGATACGCTTTGACTCCAGGCAGCAGCGGTTGCTGATGGCTCCTGACTCTGTAAGCACTGTTTGATGACTGAATTATGACGCAGCACTGGCATGGAATGGTTGGAGATTGCTTAGCACTGTCCTGGCTAGGGTATGAATGTAGTTAATAGTTGTTTTGTGTACTATGTGCCTGTATGCAAAATGCTCCCTGAATTAATCTGGCTGTGTATGAGAAGGGTTATTTACAGAGCTTCTGCAGCAACAATTAGGTTTCATGTTACCTGTAGTGCAGAATGACTTCCTGGGGCCATCTCCAAACTTTTTCTGCTTACAACCTGTGATTATTCCTCTGAGTTTTATTTATTACTTTTTTATTTGAACAGTTGCTGCCTGTTGTGACTTTCATGCCAATAAGCATTCAACTGAGGACCTGAATTTGCTAGCATATAGTTCACTCTGGAGACGCGGCATCCATGCCATCTCCTACAACCTCTGAGACATCAAAGTAGCTCAACTGTGTTGACTTTTGGGCAAGTCTTCCAATCTTTATTTTTGTGATATTCCTTTTTGCTTCTACTTTACTGCTGTTTTCATACTAGAAGTCCATACTGTTTATATTCTGTCTCTTCTCGTCAGGTGAAGGTAGTTCCAATGTGAAGGTATCTATAGATCTTTGTGAGTCCCCCTTATCCTGGTACAGGCAGGGTGTTCTGGATGATGGTTTGTAGTTAAGTCAGTTTAGCACTGTTGCAACTCTCTTCAGATACTTGGTGTGATCTGAGAGAGTTTGTTTCCTTGCTATTGGTTTACATGTCAATTTTCTTGCTGGGGTAGCGCCCATGCATTATGTCTTTATGTCCTGCCTTCTTTGCTATGCAGTGTTTCCTGCTTAGCTGATGTTTCTCTTAACTGATCTGTTGCCTGTCTATTGTCCTTCTTCTGGATTGCAGTAGGCTACTCCCAAAGAAAATTATTTTGTTGTATCTCTCTATGCTGGGCTCACATTTAGCTCCAGGAAGAGTTTACTGTGGTGATCCAATTCTACAAAGTGGGGATTAGATCTTACCATTTTTACCTCTGCCATATTTCCTCTGTCTGTCTCTGAAAAACATTGACATGAAGGATATAATGCCTGTATTTTTTAATTGCTTATGAGAAGAAGCTCCAAGTTTGACACTGTTTTATTAAAATTCTGCTGCTCTATATTAAGCTCGACATAGTATCCCATGCAATACCTTACAAAATGTGACCTATGCTTTTGGTTAATTTTCTTGGTTCTAGTCGACTTTTATTCAAGCTAGCATTAAGCAGCTAAGTGGGCACTTAAGAGCGTAGTTGCTCTTTTCTAATCAACACAGATGGAGAAGAGCACTTTCAGAGGGCAGTCTGGATTACAGGTTAAACTGCTTTCTGGAAGTACCTAGTTTTCTTTGCTGCTGGTGGCAGTCTCTCGCCAACATTATTCAGGATGAACTTGGGCCTAAGTATTCTTGCCCCAAATAAGAATAATTGTCTCTGTTTAATTTTTATCCTCAAAAGTTCAGTCCAAAACAAGTTTTGGGTTAGGAGTTCATGAGACCGTAGGATCCTTTGTCAAAGCACCCCATACTGTTCCACATGCATTCTTCACCTGTGTTTTATGCATGATGCCTGGTTAGACAGTACATTTCTCAACTTATCTCTTGTATTTATTCCCAAGAAGTGGTGGATGCAAACTTATTTTACTACATGATGAGCTCAGACTAGCAGTGTGCTGCCATTCACTTACTGAGGTGTAGCTGATGAGTACTGTCTTATTGAGGAAGAGTAAATCATTTGCTTATGATTGTCTACCCATATCCTGAATAGAGTCAAGATCAGAAAAGTCATTGTTAGCACACTCAGGTGAAATCTGAGCTCTACTGGAATCTGAAGAATCAAACTAATAAAAAACTAAGAAATCCTTCTACCTTTTACTTATCCACCACTTCCTGGCTGGATTTGTATTCCAGACACTGCAGATGACAATGCCAGCAAAGCAGGCTTGATCTCAAGTGTCAGCTTCTCTATCTTAGGAGAGTCACACAACAGGTTTTATGGGCACGCAACCTATCACAAAGTAAAGTATAGTACACATTTGTACCTCAACAGCCACTCTGTGGTAATTACTTACATGCGTGTTCTATTTTCATGATAAATACAGCATTTCTGAGACAATTTACCTCTTGAAGATGGAATAAATCTGATTTATTTTTCTGGAGAGCATGCACTGCTTATTACTAAGAAACAGCTGATGTATATTCACACTTCAAGTTATCCTCCTTGAGACTGTCCCTGTGCCCTACCTTCTGGTCTATCGTCCCTCACAGAGCAAATGAACCCAAACTCTACTTCAAGGAGGGCACAGCAACTTCAACTTTTGAGACTGAATATCACATCAAGTCAATAATTGTGAGAGTTTATGAGAGAATGTGATGAGATACAATTCATATATGTGCTCTTATAGTTTGTGTTTTCAATTTTCTCAAAAAAAACCACAGAAACTGTGGTTGAAACTGTGGTTGAAACTGTGGAAAATTTTGCAAAGGTATTATTCAAGTACTTGTTGAATTAAAGAGAGTTGAATTTGTTAGCTAATGGTCACAGTGCTACATAGCTAGGTCTGAGGCAATATTTCTGTTATAAATGCATATTGCTTCGAGCCTTTTGGTTGATTGTTCCTATTCTCTTAGGCCATAATACTGAACTTGCAATGTCAAAACCCAAGATGGTCTATGGAGAATTCAAGTTTGATTTTCTTATTAGGCTAGATTTGGGTTGGATATGGTCCTTGACCAAATGTTTTACCTGTCCATTTTTCAATGCAATATTTTTTGACACACCTTACACTTCAGCACAGTCTGCAATTATACTGGTTTTGTTGAGCTGAATGAAAAAGGCAGTCAGCCCTTTGTGAATTGTTCAAGCATGGATGTGAGGAGATAAGCTTTTTTCTCTTTAGACTTTGTAATTTTGGGGGAGTTGGTTTGGGTTTTTTTCTCATCTCCTGTCAAATTTCTCATTTCTAAGGCTACAAAATCTATAAGCTATGCAAAAGCATTTGTGTAATAAATGGTGTTGATTACAATGTTTGGACTAGAGCAAAGCTAGAGGAGAGTTACATCCATAATCTTCACAAGTGAACATGGAATCAAGTGCAGCTTTCAAGCAAAACGGTGCATGTCCTGCTGTAAGAATCTCCTCACAATCACCAGGACTAGTACCACCTGTTAGCAACACATGTGGCTGCCCATGCCTCTACGTGGCAGGGAAGTTCAGTGATGATACAACTCCCACACCACCATGGTGGCTGCCTCCATCACAGAGATGCTCCTGCCAGGTCTTGCTCAAATCAGAGGAAGTCTCTCTGAGTACAGAACTGCATGAATGAATTGGCTCCGTGTTTATTTTCACCAACTATGAGAAGGACATTCAATTTAGAATGAGGAGTTGGTGCCAGCAGAATTTCTTAATTGCATGATGTTCCTTATATCCACAAATCAGGCCATTCACATTCGTCAATGACATCAATGACAGAGAATAAGATTCAGAGGAAAGATAGTCTGGCTGTACAAATACTTGAGACCAAAAGGTCTTAATGGGCTCTATATGACAGGAAAAGTTGATGTTCCCCACAGAATTCATATTTATGGAAGAGTAGATTTCCTATTCTTTGCAACACACAAATGTTTGTATGGTTTTTGTTCTGACTTATACCAGTTGTTTATTTTTAACTTGTCAAACCTATATCAAATAAGGCAATTGAAAATAAACAAGGTATATCCTAGGATAAATAGGATTTATCCTATTGAGATCCTAGAATTTCAAATGCTAAGATCAAGTAATCTGTAATAGCAACCAGCAAAAGTGGCAGTGTAGCCAAGTGAATAGTATGCTGGGACCCAACAGACGTGAGGCATTTTCCTCCTTGTGTCTCTGAGCTGCTTAGACAGGTCACTTTACTTCTTTCTGCCTCAGTTATTGCATCTAAAAATGTCAATAATAATGCTGTCAAACTTCGTGATGTTAGGTAATACTACAATAGCCTCTTCTTTACATGCAGAAACTGAGATCTATCAGAAATAAAAACATATTTTCTGCAATGAATGGACTGTTGCTTTTAATGCTCAGAGAAGACTGTTAGGACAGTAACTACTTTTGGTTGCAAAAATTGTGGGTTTGAGTTTATTGCTTGAATGAATTATATTCCAATAAACATTGTATTTCATTTAAGTCTTACTTTCTGAAGAATTTATACTGCATTCACCACATCAAACTTCATAGTTTTTATTCATTTTAAATATAATTCTCTTAATTTTTAGTTGTTCCTGTTACAACAGTAGTGTATGACACATTCATTATAAGCAGCATTTACTTTCAGAGATTGATAACTTTTTGAAATAACTGGATTCTGAGCAGAAATTTTCATATTGAGTTTCATCACAGGAGTGAATATTTTGGATGTTTAATTTGAAAAATCTGAAACCAGGCTGGATTATTTTTCAGATTCAGACATTCAATAATTGGTAGGTATTATTTGGGTTGGGTTTTAGCAATTGTAAAATACACTGCTCAGTCTGGTTTCCTTTCATCAATTTGTTGAGTATTGTATTTCATCTTTTGCAAGAAAAAGAAGGGGGAAACCCCCCCTCCCCCCCCCCAAGATATATTTTTTTAAAGCATGTAGTGGCTTAGCAGTTCAGGTTCTATGGAAAATCAACTTGGCAATTTTGCATGACTTACTTAGGCTCAAAGTTTCCCAGGTATATATAGGTAGGTCTCATTGAAATAATTGCATTTTAGTTGAAACTACTTACTTGCAATGGTGTAAGGTGCTTTTAAAGTTTTGGGTTTCTTGAAACTTTGCTTAGAACTGAGTACCTAAAAAACCCAAAAAACCAGCTGATTACTAATGTGGTCCCATAGCAAAGCCTTCGGTAAAACTAGTTGAAAGTGATAGGAGCAGCCTCAAGCACCAGGGATTGCCACCAAGACTCTCTGTTAGTCAGCGAGAACAGTAAAAACAGTACATAGATATTTTTTTAAATTCCTGTAGAAAGTCTGGACTGCCCTCATGGAATGTGTGCTTTGGCTTCTCTCTTTGACTTTGGTAACCCGGTTTACTTATTGGAGTGATTGGAGAACCAAAGCGAGAAGAACTACAACTTCATTCAGTTGTACTGATGTGCCCCATCACGTGTAGGGAGATTCTTCCCTGCCATCATCTAAAACTAACCTTTACACTCTTTGAAATCCCTCTTTACAGTTTGCCTCTACCTGCGCCTAAAAATCATTCTCATCTGCCTTTGTTTAGGCAAGTGATTCTTTCGTTTTATGCAAAATTGTTTTATTGTTACTTAATCCTTCCGAACAATCACCACTCCCTCACACCTCCCTGTGAGCCCTGTCTGATATGCAGATTGGGAAAGTTTTGGGGTGGGGGCTCTATTATTTGATCAGTATGTTTAGCCTAGTCTAAGGACACTGATCCCTGACACCCTGTACATCATAATAACACAAGGTAATAACAGAGGATTGTATAGGCTAGTAGATATTTACATGGCAAATGATAAATAAAGAAGGGGTTGCGTTTTGTGTAAGTGAAGAAACACAATTAAATCTTCTTGCAGGAACTTCAGTGCATAAATGCTTCCTAGCCTTTCTGCTACATTAATACACAATCAATACCTGTGAAGACCTAACTCCATTGCTTTCCATGTCCTTATCTGTAACAATAGCCAAGCTAACTCAAGTTATATTTAAAATTTTTGCTAATCACTATGGAATTGACTTCTTTATAAGAAGTATTCAGTTCATTTTAAGTGCTGCAACTGAAGCACTGTCATTTGCAAAAGAATAATTTGGGGGTCTGGGAAACAAACAGGAATGCCAGTAAGGTAATTATCATAACAGTCGACTCTGGGAGTGCAGGAAGTCATGCTCTGTGGTGCGAAAGCAGCTCCTCACAGCCCCCGACTGGAATAAGACGTTTCCACCAGATAACTCAAAATAAGTTTTAATAATATTTTTAATCATGAAAATGTTTCAAACACTCTTTGGTCTATTCATTACAGCAGGAGTGGTTATTTCATTTTTTAATAGGAGCACTTACAAACAATCCAAGTGTATTAACCAGCAGCATAAAATTATCAGTGATTGAGTCAATGCTGAACTTCTCACTTGTCAAACAGCGCAGATTGTTTTTTCCCCTTTTTCTTAGCTCTTAGGTAAATTTCACTGCTAGCTAGCATCTCATACCAGACAAAGAGCGGGGAAGGGATGAAAAAAATGAAGCATATGCGTTGCAAGGCCAACACAATTTCTTGTTTGTGAATGAAAACCAGGGCTGTAAGCTAAGTGAGAAATGCTGGCTGGGAGCTGTCTTGAATTCCTGCAAGTAAAAATATCAGCTGGTTCAAAAGGCAAGTGAAAGTTGATGAATTACTTTGTGCATGTTTTAATTACCCTATCATCCTGAGATTTTTGTGTATTGATCTGAATAGCAGTAATAAAGCGCTTTCCTCTCCTCACTCCCTTCTAAGCATTAGAGCTTTGTCTATTAGGTATGCTTCTAAGGAGAGAAATTACTCCTCTTCCAGACTAGCATGGAGAAAGGGGGAAAAAAATACAAATGGGCGGGCATGATCTCTTCTGCTATTCAATATGTTTAAATCTAAATTGTTCATATAATTATTCCAGCGTGTATTTTCTTCTAGGCTGCAGTCAGGCAGAAAAATTTAAAACATGAGAAATTGTACAACGTTAATGTGAAGTGAAATGTAGTTAAATGTTACATTCCTTTCAATGTCATTTACCAATACTTATATATCATACTAAAATGAAAGGAAAATATTAGCCTGAGAGCCAGTGTATTATTGGGATTTACAATAACCAATATTTGAATAACCCTGAAGAAAACTCTAAAATTAATATTACCAATATTTGATCAAGAACAACTCTGGGCAAAGGTGACTAGGAAAGATACGATGGAATAATTTTGAGATGGTATTTTTTGTGAGCTCTTCAGGGATCCTCTGTAATCTAAAGCTAACTATTCACGTTAAATATTAAACAGTATAAATCACAACAATAAAAGATAAGGATAACGATCTTTATGAGGTAATGGTAAAAGAAGAAGGCAAAGGAAAAAAAAAGTAATTTCACAACAGCACTGAAAGGAAAGCATTTTTAATCTCACATTACACACAGATAAACTTGGATATTCATTCGAGCTTCAGTTCCTTAAGGAACTTATACCGGGCATTTGACTCAGCATAAAACTGCAAATTCTCTTATCAAATCACAAAACAAGACAGTAAGAAACTTGAAAATGATGTCTCTTTGTCCAACTTTTCACTCAGCTGCTGGGATGAGCTGCCTAATATCTCCCTATTTCCCTCTCCTTTCAATGTGGCTGTCAAACTCTGCTGAAACTTATGAGATCCTCAGGGACACGAGCAGAGACCAGTGGGGGCCCCATGAAGATCTTGCATGAGGGATGGGGCACATGTATGAGCGATGGGACTCCAAATCCCATCTTTACCCAATAATAATTAATAATTAATTAATACTTAACACCCATCTAGTGCTTTACAAGCATTAACTAATTAAGCTAATTCACCCATGGTCAGTCCTTTGTACTCACACAATACCCGAGATCTTTTTGATCATACACCCTAAAGAGTAAAACAGTATATCAGTAATGTTGGTTTTAGCCTAACATTATTTGGAGATTTTGATCATTAGGGATGGAATTAATCAAATATCTACTGTGCCCCATTTTTTCATTTTATCCTCCATTCTGCATTTACTATTTTTATCTTTATTAATAGCTACTGCTCAGTGGCCTTAAAGAATTTCGCCATTCAACAGAAACTTTTCTTTCCAGAGACTTATGCTAATTAGTACCTTGTTTGTGGCTCCAGTGTGATTTATGAGCTACTCTGAGCCCTGAATAACCAAATATCAGGCTATCTCCATAACTGCCTATTAATTTGTTTATCTTTATATCTGTCTGCCTATCTGCTGAAATTTAAAACAGTGTAATAACTTTCAGATCAGTGACATTAATGCAGCATTAGATTAAAAGAATGTTACTTTATACAGGCATAAACATAATTTAGAGGAACTTAGAGGAAGCTATATACTTAACATGATTCTTAGCCAGTGAAGACAGGTTGATCCCACTCATTTTGGGATTGCTAATTTGCAGTTAATTAGGAAGATTGATTCTGTTCTCTGATGTATAGGCCCAACCCTAAATGCATTTTTCTGGTTTCCGTGGCACCATGCTAGTTATCATTGTCAAGGTGCAAGTATAACTGAATGACATGGTCCTTCATAAAACATAATACTTGGGGAGTTTGAGAAAGTAAATCTAGTAACCATCAGCAAACATTTTTCTGGTTTACTCCGTAGACTAAAATCTAGTGTCATCTGCATTTAAAACAACTTTCAAATCACATTCCTTTGAGAAGGTTTATTGCAATTAGCAAATAAAACCAGAGTTGCTTTAATGCTTAACTAAAATAACACAGTTCCAGAGTTTGAGGGAAATAAAATATTGACATTTTGCTTGAAGGAACTTGTATCCTTAAATAAATGCAGTGGGCATGGCATACTTAAGCTTGTACCTTTTATAGAAGCTAACATTTATTTTCAATGTGTTATCTCTTGAGGAGATTCTTCCCCTGTACTCTCCAAATACAAGCTGGTATGAATGGATTTGGGGGAGGACTGAAGATGTTGGAATAATTGGCAGCTGGTATGGGCTAGCAGTAAATTGCTGCTCCCTTAGAGCAGGGAGAAAGAAGGGAGAGAGCTGTGCTTCAGGAGGAAGTCTGGGGGACCCTAAGACTGTGTCTTGTGGAACTGTGCTGGCCCAGTGCATGTTGCACTAGGCATGTATAAAGACAGAATCTATCCTTCTCATCCTGTGTGATTTACTGAATGAATGGGTTTTCAAAAAGAATATTTTGGATGTGTCTATATCCTTGTGCTTGAAAAAAATCAAGAAAAGTACATCTAGTGAGTTGTTACCTGATTTCAAACTGCTCATTTCTCCTCAGTTTCAATACAGCCATAGGTATCAGCTTGCAAAGATAAACGAGGGCAACTCCCACTCTGTCTTTGTCACACCAAACTCTAGCTTCAGTGGCCTTCCAAGCCAGTCCCCTTTCTCTGCTTCCATACTTTCCCTTGCCATTGCACATAGCTGTTACAATACATAGCTGTTGCACACATCACCCTACTTGTATCCTACCAAAGTTATGGTTACACTGGGGTATTCTTCTATGGTCAGATAAGTTTCCTGGCCAGACTGTTTTAATAAAAGCACATTTTCTAGCAGTTTTGCACCATAAAATCTGTTCCAGGTTATCTGCAATGTCATTACTACACTAATTATTCATAAACGAAATAATTACTTCATTTATCACTTTACAAATAATTAGGAAACTTTTCAAAACAAGTATATGGAAAATTCCTAGGTAGTGCTTAAAACGGCAAAATGAGGTGTGTTGAGTCAGTCTGGAAAAGCACAGATATACTAAACCTGAGAACTTATAGAGGGCCAAAGGCATTTTGTTATCCATTTGGGTAAAGAAAGAGATAAGGAGAAATGAGATACTTGCTATAGAATAGTTCCTAGACTCAGTAATTTTCCTTTCAAAATGTCATTGTCACTGTGTTCAATATCTTTCTCTTATCCCATAACCTTTCAGGTTTGCAGTCCTCAGTGCTCACAGTCCCATAAGCCACCAGTTGCAAATCAAATGAAAATATAAAATACCAAAATATCGACCAGATGTAAGCATGCAGGGTAGCAAGAACAGGCAATGGACATACCTCTCAGTCAGCCCCATCAGCTCATTCAATATACACATGTGGCTTGTTGTCAATACTTGTGGTTGCAGCCCAAAAGGATCAGGATCAAAGCAAGAGCTTTCCTAGTTCAAAGCCAAATTTGTGTCTTTGCTGGCTCATTTGAATTTTTCATCCAGACTTTCATGGCTTCCTTGTGTGCTTGTAATTACCACATCTTTAAAACCTGACAATCCCTTCATATGGGCCAAATTCTTTTCTCAGACTGTGCTTGTGCTCTACACAGGGGTCCAAGAAAAGATATACATATGCTCTCTAAAACACAAACTTTGGGCCTAGATTTGATCCATAAAAATGCAAATAGGAAAATAAGCAAGTTGGAAGTGTATACTTCACAGACAGGAAAAGAAAGTAATTCAGAAGCTTCTGAATAGTATCCTTGGGGCCTGATATATACTTCTAGGGTCTCCAGCAGACATTAGGATAAGTAGATAGTTGAATATTTTTCCTTTGAACAGTAAATCAGCCCAAATCTGCCTAGCAGAAGAATTAAGCAGAAGCTTAATTAATCTTGCATTAGTATTTCCAGTGGATGCATTGTAGGTTTTCTCCTGGTTTGAATACAAAAGCTCTGATCTCCACACGTGTGCTTCTAACTCCTGCTTAGGGCTTAGCTCCCATTGATTTCCATGACCAAGAGGATGAGCACCTTTGCAGCTCTCCAGAAACACAAAAAAAGCATGAACTGCCAGCTTCCTCTGGAGTAGGGAAATTCTCCATAAGTAGAAAGTCAGTGGATCTAAGACTCACACCACCGTACCCACACCCACATGCTCTGACTATACAATGTTTGTAGATGACTCATTGGAAGTGAAGATCAGATAGAGTTTAGTACAGGCAATAGGAAGTTTTAAACAGATGTGGAGAAAAAAAAACCTCACCTGGAGATCAATCAGTGTGGCTTGCTTTCTACACTCTTTTTAGTGGGTACAGAAATAGATCATAGGGAAACAGAAAATTAGAAAATACTTATAGAAGTATATGATCTATTTCTGATTTGAAGCTTCTGTGACGTGGTTTTTAACCTCACTAACTCCTCCTCAACCAACAGGATAATTGCAAGGCTTTCTCAGCTTTTCCATTCCCACACTTTTGGATGTCCTGTCTGCCTCTTAGCAGCCAGGTAAATTCTCTTAAACACCAGCTTATCCTTTTCCTCTGACTCACAGTTTCCGCTTTCCTCCATTTCTCTTTTCCTCCCAACCTAATTCATGACCACCTCTGAGCGGAGTCAGCAGCACAACTCAGCCGTAGTGACTCCCATTATCCCTCACTTTCCTCCGTGTATGCTTAAATCCTTTCCTGACCTCCAGCAGGCCTTCCTACCTTGGATAATCCCACTGAGAGGTGCTTGCTAGGCTGGGAGTCTCTCCCGGGCTTGCATCAGCCTGCTACACTCAAATCTCATGCTCTGAGGCTTCCTCAGGTCAGACACATTCTGCAATGAATCTGACCTGGGGAAGCCCTGAAGCACAAGATATTTGAAAGGAGGATCAGTCTGAGGTTTGAAGTGGAGAAGGGGGGTGGAGGGGGGGTGTGTGTGAGATTCATGTTCAGACTAGATCTTATTGTTTCTGAACCAGTTTTTCCACTGCTAGCTAACCATCACAGGTACCCAAAACACATTTCCTAAGCTACTCAGCAGGTCAAATTACTTGTTATTGAATAAGAAAAAGGGTTTTTTTCCTCATTGTTTTCCCTAAAAAAGTACTTTATAAAGGTGCATGTGGATGTATACATGTAAGAGCAGTGAAGCATTTAGAGATTATGATCATTCCTGGAATGAAAACTGATAAATATAAATATTTAGCAAGTTTGTTTAAAATGTGAAAATAATATTGATTACGACTGTGTGTTTGTTTACACTGTTTTGGTAGTGTCAAGATGTCTGGTTACAACTATAAGGACCTGTCCACCTGTCAAAGAGCAACTGGATTTTTTTACCATTGTCTGCCAACAGGAAATCTCTGGGTCTGTACAAGCCTCACACAAATGAAAAAAGAAAAGAGAAAAACCAAACCAAGCCAATTAGAAAAAAAAAAAAAAGGAAGACTTTCTAAAACATGCAGTTCATTGTGAAAACCACGTGCTTCCTAAAGCTTTTTGGTTGTCATTAGTCTGCCATGTTTTAGTTTTTGTAGAATATGAAAAGTATGAAAAGTATGAAAAGTAACTAGGTATGAGATAATTATGTTCAGATTTAAAACAGAAACCAAGAAAAATGCTTTAGCCTTTACAATCATGACAGAAAATAGTTACATTACACAAATCAGTTCTTTAAAAACGGAAACTCATTCTATAAGTAGTTCTCTTATCCAGCTATGTCTAAAATAGGCCTAACTCTATCTAGGATCCCAATTACATAATGTGATATATTAAAATAAGTCTCCTTAATGTTGCATTGCAAAAGGTTTGGATCCAGCAACAACCTTGTAATAGGGACGGAGTGACCTTTCAAAAAGAAAAATGAAATGAAATACACTTTCATTTTCCAGAAGTATGCATGAAAGTAAAAACTTGACAGCATGGAAGAACATAAGCAAATATATCTTTTTATTTGAAGATAAAAAGAAGCAGGGGCTAGATAGGGAAAGGAAAAAACCTGTGAAAAAAACGGATGATGCAGTTTTTACGAATAAGCAGCTTAATGTATCTTGGCACCCACAGTAAGCCTTGTAGGAGCTCAAAGTGCCTCAGGCAATCTGTGAGCAGAATAGCAATTTTATTACTTTGTCATTAAACCAATTTCACAGCAGTATTGTTTGTTAATGAGCAGCGGCAAACGAGCGAAGATGTCACACACTGGAATAGCAGTGAGATTTGTGACCCAAGCTCAGAGCACTAAGATGGAAAGACCATGGCTATAAAAAAGGAAATACTTTGGGATGAAATGCAAAGTCTATACAGCAGAGCTTGTGTTTATGAGCTACCATTTTGCTAAGAGCTGTGAGAGAAATAAAGGTCTGGAAATATGCAGTTAAAACAGGGCCTATAAAATTAAAACCAAATTAAAGTATAGCAGAGGATTACTGCACAGGCTGTACTTTACAAAATATATTTTAAGTGATGAGGTAAAAATCTAAATCAGTTTTGTTTGAATTTGGTTGGTATTTATAAAATTCAATAAAGCAATGCCAAATTCAAAACCAAAGCAGCAGCCCGAATCCTGTGGTCTCTGATCTATAAGCTCCACTTTGAAGAAATTCAATTTACCAGTACTTAATTAGCAACTTGTCTTCTCTTTGTAAGTGAAGATAATATATAGGTTTATATAGGAATATAAATACTGAACAGACACAATCAGTCTGCCTACACATATTCACGCATACACACATGCATGCACGGACGCACCCTGATTCTGTACCAAATAGTGAATCAGAATTACCTAGCAAAGACAGATTACATGATGCTGAACTGCATCATTTGATAGGACTCCTTTTTTTTACTTCTTCTTTTTTTTTTTTTTTTTAGTGGGTGTTTTTTGGTGTTTTTTGTTGTTGTTGTTGTTTGGTTTTGGGTTTTTTGGGGGTGGTTGTTTTTTTTTTTTTTGAGCCAGGGCTGATCTTACAAAGAGATTGGGAGACAGCCTTGAGGGATACAAGAAACAGTGCCAAGCAGGCACATTATTGAATCCCTGCAAGGCATCCCGAGGTGAGTTTGCTGCCTGAGCTGTCTTTCCATGTTTATACACAGGGAAAACTAGTTCAAGCAATGCAATAAGTGGATCAGCATGACTGACTTAAAGGAAGAAGGGAAAATTAGCCCACCATTTTGCTCCATTTGCACTAGATATGGGGAAATAATTTTGCTGTCAGGACTTGCTTCTGAGCCACCTCCTTTCTTTCCTGTAATAAAGCCCCACCCCATTTGTTTCTATTACAATCACATTATTTAGCATAATTATCCTCTTAAAAATATCTAGATCACTATAAATGCTTCCGTTCTTTTGCCTGTGTGCTACCTCACCCATGAGGATTTCGGCACAGTAGCTACCATACATTTGTGGAATGCTTTAAGGGCTCTGGCAACAGAATAAATTTAGCATATTTGTGCTTGTCTCTATGCCTCGGTGGATCTCACTTCCAGTTTCTCACTCTCCATGTGTAGAGTCAATTTGAACAATGTATTTCACTTCAGTTCACAAGCACGCTGACCTCTCTATCCAGTGATTAATATTTTTAGATGCTTGGTTTCATAGCTTAGTAACTCGTGCATGTTTTCTGCTATTTAACTAAGTGGGTAAAGGGGACGCTGCAGGAAATGCTCATTGTTGAGCAGTAGGCGGTGCTCACAGTTCTGGGAGCTAAGCTTAAGACTGTTTTCTGCCTGACAGGGCAAGACCCCTAGACAAATCCCTGGCTGGGTCTGTGGTAGTTGGCAGCCATTCAAAACTGGTTCTCTGCCAGCAGTATTACTAGATAGCCAGACAGATCAATTCATTTTTACATTCCCGCCATTATTTATAGCACACTGTATATCTGCTCTTGCTTATGAACTAATGATTAGCAAATATAGTACACATAAAACATAAGCATTTGTTCTGTGGAAGGCTTTCTGTTGCTGATATTGCAGATAGTTTTACAGGTCATGGAGCCTTAAAAAGGATTTAAAGGGCATGTCTTGTGCAACATTTGTTCCTTTGAAAACGATGCTCCCTTCCTATTTTTGCGTAATTGGAGAGGATAGAAAGGTTTACTTGCTGCTTATGTTTCATTGAATTCTTGCATTTCCCCCTTCTCCCACAGACTTCTAAGGAAAACATGTAGGAAGAGAGATTTATACAGTATTATTTGTTATTTGGGAACTGTAATTCTGTGTATGACTTAGGCTTTTCTTTTCAAAAGTATCTATTTGTAAAAACTGACAAACAAACAAACACACACACACACAAACACACAAACCCCAAATCCAAAAACCAATAACCCTGTTTACATTTTAGAAAAAGGTAGGGCAACTGTAACTTTGTAAACGGCAGGGAAAAAAAGACAGATGCTTTTAAAACTGGTGAGAAAATACCATACCTTTACCAAGCTCTTTTGGCTGTTAAACTAGTTATAGTATTAATTTCTTCAGTTGCTTACATTTTTTGAGCTAGAATGGGAAAGGTCAAACCTAAGGCCCCAGGTCCAAAACAACACAGGTCTACTGAATTTTTAAAATCCAGATACAATCCAAACTTATTGGCCAAATTAATCCTTGGCATAAACATGGCAAAGCGGGTCTGCACAATTTGAATATTTTTAGCTGATAACTGCTATTGGTCTTGCCACAAGTTGCTGTGAGATAGTAAGGCTTATGCTTATTACACTGAACATTGTTTCCCTGTAGAGTTCACAATAAGGTGGCAAACACACTTCTTCTCTGAAATGAAGTTCAAGAATACTGCAGCATGTGAACTTTCAAAAGTTTCAAAACCTCCTCACACTGGACTGCATGAATTAACTCAAGGTGTGCTGTCAGTGGAGAGATGTCATATAATAAGGAAATCTGATAATTTGGTTTCCTAAACTGTTAGTTAACCCATACTTTGGTCTGGGATGAGTTGTAAGGAACCACAATGTCAGTATGCTCTTAAGAAGTTGTCCCTGTTCCATTTGGCAACAAGTACACCAAAACAGCCTTGTGTGTAGCCTCAATTCCCTTCCTGGGAATTGAGCACTTGCAGGTACTCAACTAAGAGTGCAGTGCTATGATTGGTGCTTTCTAGAACAGCAAGATAGCAAAAATTACCATAATAGCAAGCAACATAACTAAACCAAAGTGATTTACATCCAGTGAAAATCTGGCCCAATGGAACAGTAAAGGTAGAATTAGCCTTTCCTACCACTTAGCATCAAAAATAAGTGAAGATGAATAGAAGTGCTTGAACAACATAAGATCCCTAAAGGACACATGCTCTGATAAAACCTTTCTGCTCAGAAAGATGTGACTAAAGCTGATTTGTGAATGTTTTGCACCTTATGTGATCACCTCCACACTCAATGCATACAAAACCCACGATACCTCCTAATAAACAAGAGTATCTTATATTGCCTTTGTATTAAGTGATGTATGTGCCTAAGATGTGGGTCAATGAAGAATCAGGAATTATGGCTTAGCAAAAATCTTCTCAAGTCAGAATTTTCAAAGAGATAGTTGTGTCTAGTGACTAGTACACAAAAGTGAATAATCCAGAATGATAGACCTTTCTACACCTCTCTGAAACCTCAGTGGTCTTCCTTTTTTTAGTTATTTGGAGAACAAAATTGAAATAATGAACTCATTAGTTCAATGTTACCGATGATAACAGAGCAATTTCCAGGAGAAATTGAGCACTAGGAGAAATTAAAAGATTTACTAAGTTTCATCTTAAAAAATACCAATATAAGCAGAAAAAGATTTAAAAATTTGGATGGGCATTTACATAGAATCAGGAAAATTATAGTTCAGAATGTGCGTCTTACCTTAAACAGGTTACAATCATTCTTTGGTATCTACCGACTCTATCACTTCTTTCTGTTTCTTCTCTATTCTTCACCTAAATTCAATGACTGATGTAAAACACAGTCCATACAGAGTTTCTGAAGTCAAAATTCCATATTGCACTTGCATAGTAGAAATCTCTTATTGGCTAAGACTATCAGTGAGGAAAGCCTTATCAAAAATTCATTTTTCATTGTGGTTTTCAAAACGTTGCATTTTGAAGGGCTTTTTATAAACCATCTTTTATCAGACAACAGAAAATATGCTGTATTTCACTTGCTTGTTTCAACATAAATCAACCCCCAAAAAAGTTTCTACAGCTCTTTACATTGTCTGGCCTTGTTGATTTGCAAGCCTGCAAGTTTAATAAAGAATATTTTCTCTGTGTAGGAAGAATATGCCATTTTACATGGCAACAAAAAAGCAAAACAAAACAAAATCAGCATTTTTAAAGCAATGCCATATCTCAAAAATGTATATATTATATGTTGATGGGCAGAGTGTCCTGTAAGGCAGCCAGTAAGTGCTTTGGAAGACACTGAATATTTCTGGGGTTTATATTGAAAAATAAATCAGGATTTTTCTATTAACTTTACAAGCATGTAGAACTTCAACTATACCTACACTGTACTCTTTCATGAAGGTCTTGAGTGTGTGGAGGTCTGCCCATGTTTTTTTTCCAGGATGTCTTTCTTTCTCTCAACTTTAACTTTTCAGTGCCTACTAAAGCCCAGTAGTTTAGTCAACGGGAGCTATAAAAGGAGGAGAGAAATGAAGGCACAATAGTTCAAAGTACATTTCTACACAGAAAACAACATTGTTTTCTGGAGGGAAATATGAGTACTGCTGATCTTTTGAAGTTCTCACTATCTCACTACTCAGATCTGAGGAGTGAACTTAGGAAAAAGACAGACATTTGGCTCAAGATAAGGCCTTTTCTCAGTTACTTCCCATGCCTTTAACTTTTTTCTTGATCCCTCATTTCTCAGACTTTACTCTCTTTCCAGATGAAAAGTAGATGCCCTCTTCCTCACAGATACCTTTGGGGTTCTTCCTGAAGTGAATCACTAGTTTAGCATTGTTTAATAAAATTTATTATTAATATCTATGCCCTTAATTATAATGAGCTAAAGTAATTTTATTTAGAGTCAAAAATTTTCACTCTTGCTGAGTATCCCATTGCTAAGTTTAGTCAAAGGCCACTGATACAATGGATAAAGTAGTCTGATCAGCAAAAAACCCGAGATGACTGCTGGATGACTTATTCAAGAACAAACACTCAGAACTCATTCTTCAGATGAGGCCTAACTCCATTAGGCTGTCATAGCACCTGCCTAACTCTCAGTCATGTTAATGAAGTTATCCATGTGCTCATAGACAGGCACATGCTTAAGTAAACTGCTAAATCAGGGAGAGCAAGTCTCAACAGTCTATGGCTCATCAAGGTTCTGGAGGGTCGTGTTTGTATAAAAGCAGTTCTGAGGAGGAACTTTATTCCTCAGCCACACGACTTCATGTTTATTTGTACATGTTAAAATTCTCACTTAGATGTAAATTTTTTTTTCTTTCCAAAAATCACAGAAAATCCCCAGAAGCAGTGCTGTAGATTGAGCATCAGTTTGGCTACAATATTTCCTTCATATTTGAAATATGACATGATGGTAAAGCAAAATTAAAGATGAGTCCAGAATCACACTATGAACCTGTGCTTAGGTTTGTATTTTCTGCTGAAACCCAGTATTATAATAATTTTATTTGATTGTGCTCACTACAAGTATTTCCTACAACTCTACTCAGAAATTTCTGGTTTTCCTCTTTCTGAGAACTAATCCAGGACACCTAATTTGTAGACTTATTAGTCATAATAAGGCAGCTCCTAGAAGCTCCAGCTGCGATGCAAAGCTCACCGTAGACAGCATCCATGTAGTAGTGGGTCAATTTCAAATGACCCTCACAGGCTTTTATAAATACCACAACACACATGTCTGTTTTATGTACATGGATAGCTTTGGAAACCTGTCCCCTAAATTATTCAATCACCTGACAAGGTTATAACAGTCTGCACAGCCTTTCTGACAATAACTATTAGCAGTGAACTCAGGAAATGGATTCACCATGTGAACAGCGTTCAATTCCCAGAATGTAGCACTGAGATGGACCTGTGTGCTTCCAGAGAGGTGTTCAAACAGTAAATAATTAAACACTGAAGCGACAAATGTAAGCTGGTGAAAAACTTCAAAAGCTGGTTCTTGGAATATCACACTAACGTATTTTTGTGTTATATGACAATATATTATAGCATAAGTCAGAAATGCAAAAAAAGTATCATTAAAACATGTTAGGCAGAAAAACATTAGCATAACATAAAAACATTATTAAAAAATATTTTTCTCCTAAATATAAATGCACTTTGCTGCTTCATTCTCTGACTTTCCCAGAAAGTGACAATGGGGCACTGTGGAGGTAATGTAAGTGAGGCAGTGTTTGGAGCTGGCAAATTAAGATTATGTTTTCAAAATAGTTTTGTTCCTTTAGTTTCTCGTTCTGATTGTCTATGTTCCTATTTCAAAGTCTGTTAAGGTGAGCTGGAATTTATCCACAGATTTCAATTTTGAATTTTGAATCAGTCCTCAAATAGCATTTGAAATAACTTATTCTAACAGCTTTTGCAGGGTGACACTTAGAGATGTGGCAGAGTTTCCTGCAAAGGGCTGCAGCAATTTGTGTTCACTTTTTCCTTTTTTTCATGTGTCATGACATGGAGATAATAGCAAATGACTGAAGATACCTACAGTAACACCTGTATCGCCAGAGAGATGTTACAGACCTCAATACTCTTCTCCAGCATTATGGTGTTCAGTACTGTTCACCAGCATATGAAGTCACAGAGAGGCATCTGCAAGCCATGCTACAAAACATGTACCTAATATAGGTATTTTATCTTGACCTCAGGGCATAGATTTCATGAATGTTTACTCTGCTAAATTTAAGGAATATGAATTGTCTCTGGTGTATGTGGTGACTTTACCAATTTAAATGAACTATGGTGCATAGTAATGCAGGATATACCATCACAGAGATGATACAAAGGGGAGTTATTCCCACAGACTCCTCTACAGCATGCCCCTACCCATGTCTTCTTTATGCTTGGTCCCTAACAATCTGCTCTGACCCTGACTTTGCACAGGAACTTACCTCAAAGAAACAGTCATTTAAGGGGATGCAAGCTTCCTGAAACATGAATTATTTCAGTGGAAAGATAGTACTCTTTGCTAATGCTGGCGTGCTTGGAAAAGGGCATAAAGATTCTCATCTCCATTTACTGTAAAACAAGAAAAAAAATCAGTGTTAGGTAAATCAGAAGGTGCTCTGGAATGCATGCTTCACTTCTGCAATGAAACTCCAGGTTAAGAAAAATGGCATGGCAATGAAGTAATAATTGTATTAATCAACTTGTTTACTTATAATCTTCAAATACACAAAATAATTTTATTTAAAGGGAAAAGAAAATGGATGCATTGATGTTTATTATTTATAACTTTCCTCCAGGGACCAGTAAATACTGGGCCTGAAATTTGTATTCGTAGAAAAACCTGAGTTGGAAGGGACCCATACAATATAAATTTTTGGGAGATATTGCTCTGATGACACTCCTGCTTGTCCCAAAGTAAATTAAGAGAAACTTTGTTGACGTTGAAAGACTTTACATAATGCAAAAATAGGGAAAATGAGACATATTATACCTGTGATGGGCCTAGAATTAGGTCCCTGAAAACTGCTGGACCCTGACACTCAGAATCATAAAATCATAGAATTGTTAAGGTTGGAAAAGATGATCTAAGGTGATCTAAGATGATCAAGTCCAGCCATCAGCCTAGCACCACCACTATGTTCACCACTAAACCATGTCCTCAAGTGCCACTTCAGAACTTCTACCTCTTCTTCTTTTGTTGGCAGGTTGTTTCACTGGAAGCCAAAGTGAATTGACTTTGCCATTCCCCTCCATGGTGTTCACTCCATCAGACAGCTAATGTCATCTGTTTTCAAATGAGCCCCATGTTACAAAGAATTTCAAGTTTAATTGCTTAATAGGAAATATATCTAAGAGAAATCCATGAAAATAGGTCTGGATTAAAACTAGATCTGAAGCGAAACAAAATGCAGAGAAGCTTACATATTTCCTCATTATAAGCAGATAAAAACAGTTGCTTTGCCTGCTGCTACAATTTCTGAAGTCTGCATCAACACTCTTCCCCTTTTTAAACCAGGGGCTCTAGTAACTCTTATTGAAACATGATAGTGGAGATACCACAGTCTACCATATTCTGGTTCAAGTTGTGCTTCCTCAACACGAAATGTAGGTTTGTCTACAGATATCTTTGAAAAACAACCAGACATTTCAGGCATCCTGCATCTCTGTGATCACTGCAGAAGTACAGTAAATTCCTCCTCTACCTGTACATTCTGCCCTCCCACTTTCAGTAGTTGTTTTTTACTCTTCTTTCTGATTGCCAGATTGGATTTCTTCTCACTGTCTGCTAACTTAAGAGATTCTTTATTGGGATTTTTTAAATCCTTCTCTTTCCTCCCCCTTTTCTGAGAGAGGCATTCACCTAGAGAGTCATGAGGACATAGTAATTTGTCTGTCTACCGCTTTGGTACAATGTTTATCTTATGAATGAGGAAGTATTTCATATGCCAAAATATTTGCAATTTCAGACCTAAGTTTTAGTCCAGTTCCTATCAGTACTTGCCAAAAGTCAATTACTGGCATTTGTTTTGTGGCTTGTGAGAAGTGAATTAGTGGGTCTTGGAATCCACATCATACAGTTAGAATTACTTGGTATTCTCTTTGGTAGTCCCTCAAGAGAGACAGCTAACTGACTCAGTCCTGAAATTGAAAATTTCTATTTTTTATTTAGAAATTAAATATGCAAAATCAAAGCACAGAATGAGGGCAACATTCTTTTTGTAGATTTTCTAAAAGCAGTAAATCCACACGTACAAGAGAAGAAGATAAAGATGTTAAGAAAAAAAAACCCTAGACAACAATAATCAATTAAACACTCATAAATAAGGGGGAAAAAAAAAAGAGAAAGAGATAAAAATTTATCCAATTCAAATGGTGAGGTAAAGTGCTCTTTTATGTTCCATTGCACGTCCTGCAGGAACAATAACATTCTTTTGATAATCAAGACTGAAATCCAGACATTTTTAGCTCACAGGAAAATATGTGTTTTGATTGAGCATTTATATGAGATTAGAATTCTTAAATATCTGTATAATTATCCACATAAAAAAATAATCTTAGAAAGATTTCTGAAAACTTACATGTGCATAACAGTTGCAGAACAAATTTTAAACCAGACTCTAATAATTGTAGCTAGTACAATCAGGCCCTCAGCCACCATCAGAATTTCAATCAGAGGAAGGTAAATCCTGTGCAGTGTAGAGGCATGGATATATTAGTATCTAGATAACTTTGTGCCTTTCATTATCAAATGGTCTCAAAAACAATAGAAAATGTGTCATGTCAAAATAAGGAAAACGAAGGGTAAAATGGAAAAGAAATTATTATTAATTTGATTAACCGAGAGGAACTTTATTAACTTGCTTCTGAAAGAAGCTCCCTTCTTTTCATACTCAGAGTCATCATCTACTATTAATTGGTTTATACATATTAATATAGAGAATATGTGACAGATTCAGAAACTAGACACAAATCACTCAAATCCAAAGCGTTACTTCAATCCCTAATCTGTCCTTCCTTTGTACCGCCACAAAGGAAGAGTAAAATAAGCACCCAACATTCCTTTCCAGGTTCACCCCAGTGAGTCAGAGTTTCTGCCCCCAAGGATTTTGCACTGTATGTTTGCACTATCCACTTCAAAAGCAGTTATTTTAGTAGCAGGTGGGACCTCCATTGGAGGACTATCCCCTACTCTTGGTGAAGGATGATGACAGTGATGTATTAAGCCTTTCCTCTTGTAACTACCACGATACTGTAATGAGCAAGTATTCACTTCACACTTCTTTTCCTGATAATCTATTGGTATAGATCGGTGGTTTCCTTTTAATGCCTGGTTCACTAGATGGTATAAATGTGTGTAGCGTTTTTAGCTGTGGTTGAGGAAAGCAAGGAATGTTGAGGTTAAGGTTTATTATGACTGTCATGTTCAGGAATGGAGAGCTATATACTATTTCTGCTCTGAGTGTCTGCACATAACTCCAACTGACACTGGAGTTATGCATTTGCCTGAAAGTTGTTTATCACCCTGTGAGTACTCGCTGTCTCTAGGGGTGATCAGGACAGAATAGATCTGAGTGCCAATTATTTTGTACCTCCTTAAAACTTTCTGTGAAGATAGATTAAAGAAATGATGACTTATTATTTAGGAATGTAGAATCCAACAGGTAATAGCTCTATCCCTAAAACCACGAACACGCAGACGTTACTTTAAGAATATTCAACAGAAGAATTTATTGTGTAGAGGGCACTGTACAATTGCCCTCCCTTGACACTTGCAATACAAGTGCTTCATGAAGGAATAAAACCCTGAAAGCTTGGTTGCAATTTACTTCTTTACCTCCTGCACATAGTACCAATGATAGTTGAACTGAAAAGCATTTTAAAATTCATAAATATATAAGTAGCCATTATCTAGTGCAAAACATATGTCTGACTACAGGATCTGATCCACTATTCAGTTACTCCAATTTTAAACTAATGTAACTCCGTGGTAATCAGTGAGGGTGCTGTCGTGCAACTGAAGAAGCATAAGGCAAATAAGATTTGTAATACATGTAAGGGTCATTTTGCTTAAAAAGAAGGCCACCATTTTCATTGTGTGTTTACTGTGGGTACCTTAAACCAAATGCCCAGAAAAAAAAGAGACATTCAGAATAACTGGATAACACCTGTTTGTATTGTGACTGACAAAAAGCTGAGAGTATTTAGCTAAATACTTCTATTACAGGGGGAAAAAACAGAGTGCTGCTTTTTTTTTTTCCTTTTTGTGGGATAGAAATTTGTTTTTAAAGTAACCAAATGTAGCTGCTCAATAATCTAATAAGAAAGTGATTTCAGCTGGAGGAATTTGTTTTGATGGTTAACACAAAGGTTCATAGGTAGGTTAATGGAAAGTGAACAGGATGATCTTTATATGTTCAGAAATGCAAACAGTTTAAGACCAGAAGGAGACTCCATTAGAGTCTTCAGTGTGAGCTATTTTCTCTTCAGTTTCACCTAAATTATCTGTGTACCAAACAGACTTGAGTTTGGCTGATTTTTTTTTTTTTAAAAAAAGGTATCCCATCTCAATTTTTCTGAAAATTGTTGACTCCTAAAGTGTTAATCATTACACTGCGTATTAGTAAAGCACGTGTGGGAAGCAGAATCAGTAATTCACAATGCCAAGTTTATATAAAACCAATAGTCCTCCCTGCTACCCTCCCCCAATTCCTGTGCAAACCTAGCATCATAACCTAGGGGATGAACATAAGAGAACACACGGCTCTGGTGTTATTTGCACCTTTCTGATAGCTAAGCTCTTTGTGCGGGGTCTGCTGTGGAATTTCAAAGACAATAAGCAAACTCGCACCAGACAAATAAAGTTGCATTCCTTTACATTTTAGATGTGAGACATAAAACAGATACAGTGCCATTCAATCCTTTATCAAGGTGACATAACCCCAAAAAGCTTTGATGCTGTCTACTGCAAATCTCATGAGGAGCTGAATAGGAAACAAAATCTGATTAGTTTGTTTGACTCGCCTTCCTAACTGCATGCATTTAGAAAGGGTTTCTGTACAATTCCCTTCCCCTCTCTTTATTGTGTGGTTTGCTTTGTTTGCTTGCGTTTAAAACTGCCATTACGTGAAAGTGTTGCAAGTATAAATAATTTAGAAGATAACTCTGTGGGGATACTAATAATAAGTCCCTGCTTTTTCTAATAGCAACTCATTATGGTTCTGAGAACTGCTATTCAGTAGGAACAGTTACACAACATCACTGTATCATGGATATTGTGGATGTTGACAATAAAATAATTTTTACATCTTTCTTAATTAATTTCCTTCTTTAAAATGCCCCTTTTGTTTGTGACTGCTTTAAATTCTCAAAAAATACCCAAAGGCTTCTTGAGTGGAAAGATGGATAGACAGACAGATACATCCATCTGGTTTTATCTATCTTAAGTGTTTGGATGTAATACCTTTCCCCAATAAGAAGCCACAATGATACAATTATCTATCAATGCACAATTACTGCTAAGGGAAATCTAATCAGTTAATAGATGTTAAGAAAGACAAATGTAAAAAGGTAATAAGTGGTCCAAACTCAAACAGTCCTACTCTGTTCACTCTCATTTAAAGGAAAGAAAAACCTTTTAATGGGGCTTTTCTTACTTTTACCCCATCATTTTATAAATTGCTTTGCCAACCCCTTATAGGAAAATAGTAATCTTAAGTAGGCCAACATTAAGCTCAGGTTGTAGGGACTTGGTGGTGATGATAGTGTAGCCGCCCTTTCAGAAGTACATTCAGTCCAACATTCAAGTCTTTTTCATTCTTATTTTTATATTTTTTGTTTACTCTACAGTAAATGAATGGGTGATATCAGTCTGAATGACTCTTACTTGGACAAATCAAGTTCCTTGTCATGCTAATCTCATCCTGGGATCTTTTGGACAGTCATAGGCAGGCAGGCAGTGCAGGCAGGCACTGTTTAAAGCAGTCATAAGTATTAGACGGTGCTCCACACACAAAAACCAGAGAGGATTAAACAACTCGTGAGATGTAGCGACCACCCTCTCACAGAGGTGCGAACTGTTTCAGGACCTGGTTCTTTGGACTATATTATGGAGAAGGATATTGATTATAGTTAATCATAAACTGTCCAAAACTACATTTTGGGTTTGTGATTTGTTTTGGGTTTTTTAACAAACATTGCAGAGCTTTATTCACATTTTCTGTTCCAAAGTGTAGCTCTGTTGCGATGATTCTCAGGACAAATTATTTAGATGTTAAAGGATGCGTAGTCCATTAAAATAAACTCAGAACTCAAGAAGTAGGAGGAAAGTATCACTTTAAAATATTGTGAAAAGCTTCACACTAATGACTGTCAGAGTTAAAATTACTGATGAGATGGAATAAGCCACAGCTGCAGCTACTGCAGATTGCTTGGCTAACAAACTATTACAATAAACAGAGTATTGTCTAAATGAAGTTCATGTTTTAGTATCATTTTATGTGGGTTTATAACCTGGCAAACAAAATTGACAGTGAACCCAGAGCAACATTGTTCTCTCAGGCATTCTTAAATACAAGACTTACTTCTCTATACTCCTCACACATTTATTCCCACTGTCCAAAATCCACATACATATCCTAGTTTCCTAGTGTTCTTTCTCTCACGCCTCCTGTGTCCTCCTCTTTTCCTATTTCCATTTCAAAAATATGTCTCTTTTGCTTCAGCCGTGATCTCTTCTCACCTTGACAATTGTAGTCCCCTTCTCTCAGGACTCCATGTCCCAGTTCTTCACACTTAATGTGTCAAATGCTGTTGCTTCCTTCTCACACACGCATCACACACATCAAAAAAAATCACCTGCTACTTTAGGCATCCTTCTTCCATTCTTTTCTGGATCAATTTCAAAAATGTATTCCTTAAAGAAATGTTGAAACCTACTTCAACATAGATGTTTCCTTTTTTTATTTTTTCATATTCTCCTCTCTACCCTGTGTCTAATGATATCCTCCCCTCAGTTCAGCAATCTCAGTTGAAAAATACTTCCTCTCTACCATAGCTCCCATCTAAAGAGCCTCTCTTGTATCTAAAGAGCCTTTCTGTATCATTGGCTAGCCATATATTTTCTTCTCTGCCTGTACATACCTCTTAATTTCTCTTCATGGAAACTGGTTTGGGACAGAGTTCATGAGGAAGATTAATACTGTATGGCATGCTTAAGCAGTTATTATAGGTCTGTGCTATATTGGAAAAAAACAGAGCATAATTTCCATAGCACTTGGAATAAATTTGGCAAAAGGATGAAATGGGGGTTTTTGGTCTGGAAGCAAAACATGCCTACAAAGATTTTTCCCTTTCCAATTTTTTATCTGTAATTACTACACCTGAAAATAAAGTGAAGGCACCCATATTAGCTGCCCATCTTTGCATCACATTTTTTCTAACAATAAGGTACTTAGAACTGTGAGATTTTGGGTCCAAATTATTATCTAGAATTTGATACTATGAGGTTTTCATATTTGTTCTTTTATAGAACCTAGTTTCTTGAACTAAAGGAATACAGATCCTCGAGAGAGAGAGGTTTTTGACTGCAAACACATGCATCAGGCATCAAAACTTAGGCAGCTAACTGGACCACTCATCTCAGAAAAACTGAGTTAAGGGATACATAAAATACAGCTGAATTTTCCAATTCAGACTTCTGTCAAAACCCTTTTAGAGTGCTAAATTTTTCTTTGGCTATTGTCCCCTATATTTGTTTTTATTTATTTCACTGTCTCACAGAGCTAATGCATTTCCTGAAATGTCTCTGAGAACTCAGGTGAGACATCACAGGCTATGCTGTTTTAGGATTAAAGCAGATGTAGTGTTACAAGTGTCTGCTAAACTTCATATGATTTATAAAGATATAAAGCATATCTTTTATTATTACAATGTTGCTAAATTTTTGTGGATAATAGTATAGTCATATTGGAAAGACTGCGGAAGAATCAAGTAGAGGAAATGGAAACTTAATTCTCCTTTATTCGTTCATCTGAATGGGTGTCTGCATTTGTTGCTTTTATTATTCTATTTTACAGAAGGCAAGCTTACAAGTTTGCAGGTATAAAGGGGTATTTGATTTACAAAATAGTTCAATATGACAAGATTTTCACTATCAAAGATTTGATTATTCCTAGAAAAGTACATCATTGACAATTTTAATAATTCAAAGTGAAAAATGAAGAATAACTTTCCCTCTTCTAACTGCATGATTTAGTTCCTATGTTTTCTTCAGTATGGATAATGAATTAGAAGAAAAACAACATGTTTATTCCATTTATAGTTAATTTCTTATCACAATGCTGAACTACTTCATTTGAGGATTCTGCCTGTGAATTTGGTGCATTTTTTCTCTGTTCACCAGCTTTTTTTTTTGTTTTACATAATGTTTCTATTGACCTTAAATTTTGTGTTTCTTTCAAAAGTTGGTTAAATATGTTCTAAAACTTGGCTTGAACTTTTATGGAAGCCTTATTATAATATTGGCTTATAAACCAGTTACACCACCATAAGAGATCTGTGTAGCATATTTTACACCATAATTCCTCACTAATACATATTTATTTGTTAGATGTATATATCATTTAAGTTTCATACCAGTGTCAAGCACAAACCCTGCAATCTCAAGTTTAAGATAACCTTTACTTTTAGCCACCATTGACATTTCGAGCCTCATCATCTAGCTGCTGTTTAGTCCCAAGAAGCTTAAAAACTTTTGGTCCACATATACTTATTTCCTTTGGTGATTGTGCACAAAACTGCTTAGAATGGCTTATAGTTGAGAAACCTGGAACTGTAACCCTAGTAGTATTGTAAAGTGAGATATTGCCCTGTCCATGGTTATTTTATACAGAAAGGACAGATTTATATCCTCCAGGACAGAGGAGTGGGAACACAAATACATACAGAGTGACAGACAGTAACATGTTCCACAGTGGCACACAACTTTCAACATAAAATCAGCCTTGGCTCACTGTATTTCCTCAAGGGCCAAATTCAGCCCAAGTTCTTGTCATACATCAGCCATACTAAGCTTTACACAAAAGAGGCAAATGAGGTAGAGGTTATGCTATCCTCAATGGCTCGTTGGCTAGAAAATTCACTTGTTAAATACGATATATGTTTCAGATCTTCTCTTCGTCTTGATTTAAAACAGTGTCTTAAGTGTTCCAAGTGAGCTGGGCTTCCCAATCAATGGGCTATTGAATATTATGCTCCATCTTTACTCTCCTTCACTATCATGCCTTTCTTGTGTATATAACAACTAGTCAGCAGAACAAAATCAATTGAGAATATGGGCTTGACTGTACAGCCTCTTGGTTAAGGCTCCAACTTCAGGTGTGTGACAGTTAAGTGCTGTTTAACTATGACTGTATAATTGCTTACTTCAGGTGGAACATCTTGAGAATGAGAACTGAAAGGGCTTTGTTCACTGTACTGAATATGTGGGTGATTCAGATATTCTTTTAGGATGTGATGGACCCATGCTCAAGTCTTTGTTCCAAATCAAGCAGGATAGGTATGCAAAACTTGATTTCCTTCTTTCCAGATAAACAGTCAAATAATTATGGTGTCAGCTAAAAAGGAAAGAGATACTTATCTGCATTATAAGGAAGAATAGGCCTAAGATGTCTGTCTCTCTAAGAGGATGCATAGGAATCCTGACTGGACATAAGTGTCTTCCTCTAACTCAAAAATAGAGCATGATTACTGCAGAAAGTAACAGACTGTACAGCTACACATATACACAGCAGCAAAAATGATGATGGGATGAGGTATTAAAAAAGTAGACATCTACATGCCTAAACAATTTAGGCATTTTCAGGGTTAAGTGAGGGTCTTTTTTTTTTTTTTTTAAGACAAAAAAATGTAATTACGTATCTAAGTCTACCTTCTGGTGATTCTTGGAACATCTAACCAGAGACAGAAATTTCCTTGAGAGAAGATCACCTACAATTTAGACACTAGTATCAACACCCATTGTTAATAATGCTTTCTAACTCAGAATGTCATTAAACTTTTGGAATTAGCTTTACAAGGCCTATGATGACCTTAATAATAAGACTTAGTAATTTTCAAAATTTGCCTTATTCATCTGAGTGCTTTACTAGACCAGGCTGAAATGACCAACATTGCTGGGTACAGCCCTGCCATTACTGGTTTTATGGGTTCAAATGCAGGTTTATACACATATTCTTAGATGCCTTTACCCCTACGCAGTACAAGAACAATTAGTGAAATTCTGAAAATTAAGCCTCAACATCCTATCAGTCAGAACAGTCAGAGTTAATATTGAAATCCATCAGCAAGCAGTTATTAAAATTATGTAAGATCACACACAGCATTTCCAAACTGCTCTCATAAAGAAAGAAAGATAAATATTAAATAGGTTATATAGATTGGGTTTCATTTCATAATAGATATCTCAATTGTATGCAAAATATGGGATAGTGAAACACATTACAGAACTGGCCAGTTTTGACTGAAGAAATATATGCACAGTTTCAAGGGTTTTTTTGTGGTATGATTTAATTTTCACATGAGCTATTTAAGTGGCAATGACTGCATTGAGAAACTTCTCCAGCTACCCATTCTTTAACAGAAGAAAGAGGAATACATTAAGAGACCTCTCTTTAGCTGGGGAAGCCAACAACAACCGAAATATGGTGCACTTGAGCACAGCCTTCTCCAATACTCTACTCTGCCCGTAAGCCAGCTGAGTATCGAAATCAGGAGAACCCAGCCCTTCACATCCTTTAGAAAGAGCAAACCTTCATGGTTTCTCAGCTTGTTCAGAACAGCAGAGAGACAAGAAATGGTGTAACATTCACATATATGTCCTCAATCACAGCATATCTGGCCATCTAGGACCCTTGCAGAGCACCAACAAGCTTCATCGCTGACTTGCCAGCTCTACTTTGCCATTATCTCTGGTGAGCCAGTAAGGCAGGCTGAGGAGCAAGAGCTGAGCCCTAGAGAGATGAAGCCCTGGTCAGAAAGTATGGGAGCATGGAATACGGAGAAATAGGCTGAGGAAAGTGTTCCACTGAGGTTTTTTAATTTTTCCGTTCCAAATCAGTTTGGCTTACGACAACTGAGACACATTCATATGTAGCAAACTCTCAAAACGGTTTTTAGAACATTTCCCCCTGATTCCTGTGGTATACAGAGAACACAAAATGGGGTGAGACAGAGTAAAATTTTCACCAGTATGACACTGGGAAGATCTGTATATTTACTTCTTCATTTTAGCACACTTAATAAAGTTGTCCCACACTTGTTCTGCTAATAGCTCCACTCACTGTGGAGTATGTATTCCATAACATGGCAGACTGCAGCCTCTTGGTGTCTGTGGTGTTCAGACATCTTTAGCTACTAAGCCTATAGACCCTCTGGTTTGATGCCACCAGTATTGTAATGAGTAAAAGCAAAACATTAACATCTGCATCTACAGAAAGAGAGAACATTTACATAGGCAGAATCTCCAGTAACCCAACAGTGCAAAAAGCAAAACACAAGGGATATCAGCATGTAGATATGACTTACTGAGAGGTTATTAGGTGTATCTGGATGGGAGCTATAACTTGGGAGAGGGAGAATGTATTTATATATAGTGTATTATTTATGCCCATCACTTCTAATTGCCTAACTAATTCTCTTTCCTCTCACGTATACTTTAGTACCCACCAACCAAAGAAAGATGTCTGCAGCTAAATATCTGCCAATTATTATGGACTTTTGCTTAATATTCCATTGTTCCACTGACAGCACAGTTTTTGATATATCATATTATACTATCCTGTACATAATAATTTTCCTGCCTCTCTTAGGGCTCTGGCTGTACTAGTTCTTATTTATTTCCACAGGGTACCATATATGCAAAAGATCCTGTCGTCATGATGTCACCCCTAACACTCTCACCTCTTCCCATCTTTGTATTTGTAACCCTTTTTGTTTGTTTTTGAAGTTACAGTATATCGACATGTGAACACAGCATGTGTGCAGACACAAACCAGGGTCAAACACACAGCTTGCTGTGTGGTTCCCTTCCCCACCTGTAAACACACAAGACACTCATCTCATGTTCAAGCTTTTTCTTTTGCCCTGAAACAGAATAGGCATCTTTAGGATCAGGAGTTTTCAAACTTTCAGCAGTGTTTTTATCAATATATTTTGGCTGTGTTCTTTTTTTTAAAGTGGGCTCTTAGAATCCAATTTCCTGAGGTTCACTGGTTGACAGGTAGAAAAATACTTTTTTTTTTCCTTCAGATTTTAATAACAGTGAAAAAATGTACAAGCTTTGTGGTCAAGACAGGACAGTGGGTACAGAAAATTTTTATCTTAAGGCAAAATTTACTGTCAGGGAAAATGGAACATTCCTTCTGAACTCACAAACTGGTAGTGTATGTGCAGGTTGGTTGTAGATGGTTGCTACAATAAGGCTTCTTTCATACAGGTGTGTTTATGCCCCAGGCTTGCTGGCCACAGTCCATTCCATTTACAGAAGCTGAATTAAACAATAACTACCGCATTGCAAAAAGAAGAAGGAAAAAAAAAGGTGAGCGTCAAAGGAGATGCCTGAGAGCTTTGTTAGGGCCAAGAAAAACCCTGTTGCAGTTGTCAGAGCTTGTTGACGTTGCAGAGAACGGCACTTTTTTTTTTTTTCTGCTGGATTTTGTGGTTCTGCCTTAGGAAAGAAAGTAAAATAGAACGGAAGAACAAAGTCCTACTCTATAAATCAGCAGCTGCTTCTTGCGAGATCAAAGGAGTGACATTTTTGCTCCTGGACTACTTGTCCACTTTAGGGGCTTGACAGACAGCTAACAGCTGGCCTGTTACATAGTATAGGGTGAGTTGGGCTACATCTTCTTCAGAATAGATGACAAGCTAATCAGAGATATCCATAGCATAGGCCATGTGAGTGCACCTTGATCTTCTCAAACATACCCACTACATAATTGCTAAACACCTTTATGCATTTTTGGCAAGTTGCTACTTATGTAGTTTCCACTGAAAAGTAAGAAGGAGAATTAGTGTCTTAGTCTAATTTGATCAGAGAAGTTAAATAGATGTCAAATTTGTTGACAACTCCCCTTTTCAGGTCAATTTAGAATTGATTTAAAAAATTAATATGAAACAGATAAAAATAGGTGTAAAATACTTCAATGTGATATTATTCAAAAACTGCTTTCTTTTTTTAAAGTTACTTAAAATTAGGTCCCTCAACTCCTGTGTAAGGAGCTGATTGTATTTTCAAAACTGCTGGACCCTCGCTCATCTTGAAAATCTTTTCCTGTGAGTTTAAGATGATAAATTAATACATCTTTAAATACATGAGTTACTGAAGACTTTCTAGGAGATCGGTTATCTACCTTTAACATGAATGTTTAAGTACCAGCAAATCAAAGTGCATGCCAAATTAGCTAAAATTGTATTTAGCATCTCCACAAGACAAATGCATACAAACTTGAAATTTTAATATCATTAGCAAAAATTTCAGTGATTCAGTTTCTAGTTGATTTCCATATGCAATAAATCAAGAACAGGATGAGGTTTGTGTCTATTGACTTTGCATTTTGTCTGCAAGATATGAATAGCTAAGGAAGTATGTCTGTTTGTCTCCTCCCTTCCTTTCAGTTATCTTTAAAAGATCATTTTTACGGTGCATGGTAAAAAAAATGTATATGAACAACTTGATGGCACTCCTCAAAGAGGAACAGCCACCTCCGGCGTGCGTTCTATGGCTTCGGGTGCCGTGCACCAAAAGACGCTTGTTGCCCACCAAGAACCCAGGGGAAATACAGGATGATACTTTTCCACTTAAACTGAAGATTCCTGAAAGCTCGTGAGGAAACTTGTGCCCACCGGTGGCAGGGACGGGTGCGGACTGGGAGCTCCTCAGCGAGCACAGGCGGGCCGGGCCATGGCGCTGCCCGGCTCTTGCCGTGCCCCGGGCGCGGAACCCCGGCCCGGCCCGGCCCGGCTCGGCAGCGGTGCTCTGGCCCCACCTCATGGCGCCCTGCTGCACAGCGGGAGGCCTCCCCTGGGGCCACCGAGGCAGCACCTCGTGGCCAGCCCAGGTCTTCCAGGCCAGCGGCCCCATGGAGCGGCTGGATGAGGCCTCGGCGCGGGGCCAGTGGAAGCCGCGGGGCGCGGGCCGGCAGCGGGGAGCCCGGAGACTGCGGGGCCTCCGGCTTCGTGGGGAGCACCAGAAAGCCCCTCCTGCGGCTGGGGTCTTTCGCTCCATGCCGGGACAAGGCCCTGTGCACAAGCCTCAGCCCCGGGGAGAGGGCCCGGCGGCTGCCCCGGTTTATGATGCCGTGAAGGTGTGCCCCGTGACAGCCACCAGGGCCTTCCTGGGCAGAGCCAAATCTTTTCTCCACGATCCCAAGGGGTAACCTGGTAACCGAGAGTTACACGTTGAACAAGACGTTTTTTTCTCCGAGGTGAATAGATTCCCGTCTTGCCAATTGTCATGATTTTATCACAAGGCTCAAGTTAATTCATGTTAACTCGAGGTCCCAGCTCCAGGACACAATGGTTATGTGAGAATCTTTTCAAGTAAGTTTCTAGATTTTGTGGCTGAGAAGAGCATTTAAAAAATGTGGCACAATGACTGGAAAAGTCACAAAGAAGTCTAAGAGGAGCTCTGTTTATATTTCTGATTTATTTTTTTTTTAGGATACTCTCACAGTTACAGGATGGGCAAAATCATGATTTCCAACAATTGGCAGCTCCAAATTGGCACGATGTATTTTTAGGAGGTCCAACATAAAAATAGAAGATGTGGCAGACATCTCTGGGATGGTTAGCCTGCCTTGGGTTGCCTCAGTCTTGCTCTCTGTCATCTTCTGGAACCTTCTCTTCATAAACATGGATGCTGAATAACACCTTTGACAGAGATGTCTGAATTAGCTATAGAAAGTCAGTTTAAACAGCTCTTAACCCTCTAATAAGGCTGTTCAAACTAGGTGAAGCTTTGTTAGGAAATAAACCTGCCTGTCCCTCCCTATTCTTTTCAAAAGCAATCGCATAAGTGACTCCATTTCTCAATATTCATGACTTGGATAAATCGTTTTTAAATGGCTCATTTCCAAGTGACTAACTCAGCTTTTTTTAATTTCCTATAAGGAATGCTGCAAATATGGGTTGGTAACCAGGTGCGGCATAGATTCTGTGAGCATAAACAAGGGGTTTTTCAACTATTTTTGTTCACACACATACTGAAGGACGCCTAAACCTAATTCTGTCAGTTTAGAATATATATTGGAGGGAGAAGTTAAATAAACTAAGATAAATAGACTTTACTTGCTCAGATAAAAGTTTAGGTGATAGACAAAGATGCTGTAAAGGCAAGGGTGTGGATATTGATAAAAGTGTTTCTGTAAATTAGTCATTTCTAATGCATTCTTTCAGACTGCTCTGATCAGCTCAAGACATCTAAAATTATTTTTTCTGTCTGGGAAAGAAGTAATTTTCTAGGTTACTTATGAAAACTTTTTTTTGTCACTTAGATATAGTATTTCATTTGTTGGATATTTTCCCTTCAAAATTAGGGCATTCTTGGGCAACAAGGGATCAGTGTAGCATATGCACTTGAGCTAAACACTGACATGTTCATAGTCCAAATACTGAAATATCACTTAGGCAGAGATTTATTTCCTCATACAAGGTGAAAACATTTGGATTATTTTTGAGAATGCATTTTTAGACTCTTAGCATAAACACTGAAGCAGGTGCTTAAACCCCATTTATTCTTCAAGCTCAGCTCCCATTTACCTAGGTTTGTTAAGAGCTGAGCTTCTCGTCTACACTGGGCAGGGTTTTGAAAATTAGGATTTTTTTTCACATGACAGAAAACAAACAATTCTAACCCCACATTACTGTTGCTGTTGGTTTTACTTGTATTTTTATTATTTCTATGACTAAGTCTGTGACAGTGTTCATTCAGTCCCTCTGTCCTTTTCAAGTGTAAGAGCACAGGTGTCTTCTTGGGGTAAAACTAGTTATGAATTCGTCTCACAATTTTTTTTATTTCTCTGGTTTTCACATAAAGAATTGAGAACCCATTTATTAAGTGGCTGGTTTGTTAAATAAGTTCAATATCTTAACACCTAATTATCTGGGTTGGATATTTTAAGTGGAAATCCAAACTGAAGACTGACACTGAAGTTTTGAGTTGTACGTGGTGGCTCCGTGTTGTTCCTCAGTTTCTTGTGGGGAATAGTCTACTCTGCTGCTGCAGCAGATCTGGTTCAGTTTGGCACCAGTTCATCTCATGGAAGACATTAGACATAGAGACAAGTGACTGGACTTAAATATCTCTCTCTCTTTGAGTTCAGATTATACCCCAAGTTGGGAATATAGTTTCCTAAGCATTCATGCACTTCATCCTCCTGAAACAAAACCTGTCGTGGTCCTACATAAGGAATCCTGCATAAAATGAATTTTCTGTGATAGCCATAGAGTAAAGCTGGAGATGTTTTTAACTCTGAGTACCAATCAGTACAGTCACTAGCAGTTCATTTCAAGAACTAATCTTATACAGATTCAGTTGTGGAGTGGTCAAAGTGTTTTGAATTACATGTACAGTATGTTTAAAAATACAACAGAAACAACAACAAAATTATTTTTGGGTGTGCCACATTTGAACCAGCAGATTAGGAGATCTCTATTTCCTCCTTTACCCTTTGCAGAAATATCTTTCCTTGATTTTGTCTGAACATTATTTATTATAAAAATAAAATGTATTATATAAATGTGAGTTTAATGTTATTTGATATGACTTGAGATAAAATATTATAAAGAAGATTAATTACAGGGCTTCCTATAAAGTACAGAATACATGTTCATATTGGACAAAGAAAACCAAGTCTTTATTTGAAGAGATGTGATTAAATGCATAGGTTTAGATTATATTGTCATGCTAATTATCAATGGTAGGAACCAATTAGGACTAGTGCTACCAAATCACCAGACTACACTGCATATTCACTAGTGTACCTTTACTGCTCTACTGTTTTTTGCTGTAAGCAGATAAAAAATGAAATTATTTCCTTTAGAAGTCCATATTGTACATTTTGAGCTAGATCTTGTTCATTGTGTTTTCATAAACTGTCCCACATAAGTTACCAGAACTACTTGTGTGAGAAAGACAGGCTCTGTCTATAGGAAATATGTGTGGCTGCTTTAGCTAGCAATTAAAGAAAAACCACAAGATGTAAAAAAACTTCTTTCAATTCAAATGCCTATTGTTTGAATAGGTAATGTTGGTAATCTGTCATGTGCAAAGTACTGGAAGTGAGATTTTCATTGAACCTACTATGTGAATGACATGTATTTCTCAACATTACACACCTCATTTATCATTCTGGAATGAGGACCAAGTACTATATGAATGTAGAGCTTGTGAAGGTATTGCCTCACAGCCCTGGAGGCTGATGACCCCTCTTTATCTACGCAGCAGGTAAGACACAAATAGTGGCAATGTGAGCTCTCTTTGCAGTCCCCTGCCAGTGTGCCTGACTGCTAAGCTGGGGGAACAAAGGAAAGATAGCATATGGATAGCAGATTGTAGGAGCGCTGAAAGAGGACTGAGGAAATCTATGTTGGGTGTGTGGCTCTGCCAAAGATCTCTTGTATGACTTTGGCCTTGTCACTTAATCTCCTTCTGTCTCTGTTCCCCTCTGCAAACAAGGAGAAGGCGTCTCTCCTCTCCCCCAGGCTTTGCCTGGAAATCTGTTCAGACTCTGAGTTCTCTTGGACAGTGTGCTTGTGCAGCATGGGGTGGAGTAAGACTGAGCTTCATTGGATCCTCTAACGGCTGCTATCATCCGATTAATAGGAATTACTATTAACAGCAGGGTAACAAAGAAATCCATGTCTTTTTGATAGATTTTACTCATCTTTTCAAGCCATTCAATCTTTGGCCTCTGGGTGAAGGGTATGAACAAGGTAAGCAATTAGTGTCAGGAGCAGAGCTGTGAATTCTTCTTTTACAGGCTTGCAAACAATGCTGAAAATATAGTGGCATTGGTGTTCTCTTTTTTTCACCTGTCTCTTAATGCTTTTGGAAGACATTTGTGCCAAAATAACATCAGAGTGTTTCTGCAACACACAAACTGGAGTGCTGTGCAAAAGGCTGTATTTTGCTTTACTTCGGCCTTGGATATTGCTCCCTGGGGGATTCAAAGAAAGTCCTCAAAAATGTAAAGGCTAGGGCGGGAACTGTGGTTTCTACATCTCTGTTATAGATCGTGCATATTTATGGGGCAATATAAAGAATAAATAATAATGCACAAACACTGCATTCTGTGCCCTTATCTACCAGTTGTGCTGATGCATTATGTAATATATCTACTGGTAATGAAACTAGGATTTGATTTTTAGCTTCACCTAAAATGCATGTCTATTTTGCACCTGCAATCTTGCAAATACAAATAATTTCATGTGTCATTTTTCGGACATACCCAGTGGAGGGTATAACTGATACTGTTTTTCAGAGGAGCTATAGAAATGGAATTTCAAAATTACCTGAATGCCTAAAGCCTCTGTGCTCTTATATCTTTCTAAGTATACATCAGTGTATCTTCTCTCCCGACAAAGGTGTTGCTGGTCTAGAGGATATCACTTGCTCCTGCTGCTATGCAGATGTGCAAAAGAAAACTGGAGAAATAATGTAATCAGAAATCAAACTCAAGCAGTATTTTTTGCAAGATTTAACTGAACAAATGAAATAATTTTATTGCTTCTTTTTCTGGAGGGAAACAAAGATCAGGAGACTCACTATTAGAGTTTGAACTCCAATTTCCAAAACAACTAGTGCATTGCCTCTGGGTAGAGTTTGCAGTGGAAGGCTGACTTTATTCACATCAGCAGGATAAAATAAGGCCACGTTCTTCTGGAACTGAATGGCTGGGCAAGATTGGGTTTTCAACACCCATTCCAAAGGCTTACTCTGTAGTGCCTGTTGAATATGTAAGACTGGAAACCAGTATCCAAATCTCCATGGTCAGAGGTAAAGCAGATTCTACCTTCAGGAGGTAGAATTTTCTTAATGCTCTGTCTTGTTGTGCAAGCCCATTGAAAGAACACTTCAGAGGGCACCCATTTCTTACTAATGTAAACTTTCTGAGGAGTATCCGAAGATATGACCTCTAGGTGAACCTTTAACCTTCCCCTTAATTATTTGTTTGAAGACAGTGTGGAGTTCTCCTGCTGAGAACCAAGGCCCATAATGCTTCGCAGCCCTGTGAGCAGGGGGGTGTGTGCAGGGAAGTGGAGAGGGACATAAATAAGGGGACCACCAGATGTAAATAATAAAAGTGGTTGGGGTTTAAATAAAAAAAAAACGAAAAAGCAATTTGGTTTCCCTGAAGAGTGGCCTGATTGAAGAAAAGGGGTTAGTAAGACGGTAAGTGTGTGCGTGTGTGGGGGGGTGTTTCTGTGATTTTTTACAGGCCTAAATAAGTGTTCATTCCATTCTTTAAAACCTTGCCATCTGTATACGCCATTAGAAGCTCATGGGAGAAGAGAAAACAGTCTTATCAGGCTTTCTCGTTAATCTCTATTGGCCTTAACTTTAGCTGATAAAAGGCGTGCTGGATGGAGGAGGTTCAGGTCAGCCTCCATTTGGTCAGGGTGGCAACATTACTGGAAAGTAGCTCAGCAAATAAGTCCTATCAGGGACCTTTTTCTTTGAGAACGGAAACATGCCTCAAAATCACAGTGCTGGGGAAGGAGATGCCTCAGTCAGAAGGGAATAAACAAGTACATTGGCTGTGTCTGAGTTTTATTTTAATACCTGAAGTCATGACTAATTCTAAGCCAGGATGACATTTCTGACAACTGAATGATACTTTTCTTAAAGAATAAAGAATGTCTTTTGGATGTAAACAGAGAGATGCAAAGGAGCCCTTTAGTGTTACTTGTAGCATTTATGCATCTGTCTAATGAAATTTCCATGACTGTGATTACAGAAGGTGCAGTCAAAGGTGTAGCACTGTCCTTTATTATCTGCGGAGGAATTTAATTTACTGGAGGGGGTGGGAGGGAGTGAGGGAAGCACGACAAAAGGCCTTGCAGAGTTGATGCTATATGAACGCTAGCAATTTACTAAATGAGCAAATGAACTTAGTTTTCAGTTAACTGACTGAAAGACTTCTCTAGGCATTGGATCGGGCCCAATGGCAATTATTGGAGGCTGTTTTGGATGATGGGCATGTTAGTATTTCTGAAGAGGATTAAACACTAGTATTCGACTTCATTAGCACTCCTTAAGGGTCACCAGCCGAAAGCCTGAGCTGTGAAAAACCTGCACTAAGGCTCCAAATGGTTTCAAACACAAAGAGGAAGGACAAAAACAAGTGTGGCTCCTGAGTGATAGAAAATTGCCCTGTTTTGAAAGATATTCTGTGAATAGAAAAGTTTTAAAATTATTTTAGGGAAATTAATTTAGCTTAGCTTGTGCTGATGTGGGTTGCTGCGCATTAAGCTAATAAGAAATATGCAAGCACTTATTTTTTGATTACCAGCAAAATTAAATCCAGGCTCCACAGCCAACTAACTGCCTTTACCAGTGCTCAAAAGCCTCAGCAACCACCCCAGTTTGAGATTAAAAAAGGTTATTTTGGGCCTAATATTAACCACATGTACCTGTGACTGGGGGTTTCTAACGAGTTGAAAGGTGCCTGAGTTTAGGGCAGGCGGGCGGTCGCCTTGCACAGAGTGTCCCCGCACAGACGCAGAGGTGGCCCCCAGCTGGCACTGACCTCCAAACGACCCTTGCCTTTACAGGCTCCAACTAGCAGGAGTTGCAGAAGAGCAGAAGTCTTTCTGGGCCGGCACTTATTGCTGCTGTGCTGGTGATAAAACTTCAGACAGTCTAATTGATGGTTTTGCTGACCTAACGATACCTTGTGAAAGCACAGAGTGGAAAAGCCTGGTCCTCATTTATGACCAGCTGCAAGGGGAGCTGGATCCCTAAGATCGAAAGGGGAAAAGAAAGTATCCCAGCCTGTGAACTTTAACCAGAATCTGAGCCACTTAGAAGAAGTTAAAGAAACAATTGTCTTTTAACACAAGTTTTTGGTCAAAGCCTTCTGGCAAATCCAGCTTTAAGCTGGCTAGTAAGATAAGCGTGTTACCGGTTGCAATTTCTGAGCACTTAGAGGAAAATCCTTTAAAGTGAAATTATACTCTTTTAAAAAAGCAACGCGAAGCAAAACACATTTCCACACCACACTAAAATCCTGTCAGTTTTAAAGCAGAAATGTTCTCAAAACACAGAAGCAAGCTGATGAAAGGACTTCTATTCTTTGTATTCTGTTGCAGGTTTATTAATGCCAGAAGAAGAATAGTACAGCCTATGATTGACCAGTCAAATCGAGCAGGCAAGTTCCAAGTAGTATCTGTATTCAAGCCCCACAGGCGCAAATCCTCATCAAGTTATTCTTCAGGAGTCCCATCACCTGGTAAATAAATGCTCCAACCAGGCATTCTGGGAGATTTTTTTTTCTTATGTCCCCAGAATTCCGCTCTAGGAAGCAACTTCACTAATTGGTGCTAATTGGAGATTTCCCACCCTGACTCTACTGAAACTGCTTTTTATTTTCTCTCTGAATTGGTAATTGGGTAGAAGTAGTAGTGCCACAAGCAGTTTGTTTGACTGTGAGCTCTTGAATTACTCATTGCTTGTCTGCATCCAATCAGCAGGACAATCTCATTTTCTTGCTACCCACAACCCCTTGGTATATGCATTGCTTTCACTTCTGGAAGGCAAGCTGTAAAACTCATTGTATCCATTCATTTGCTTTGACTATTCACAATATGCTACTAATGTGACATGGTACCATACTGCCAGAAAATATTAAAAGATTATTACTTTTGTTTAAGAATACACCAGATATGTTTACAGTAAAGCACACGATTTTTATAACTATACCTTTTCCATGTTTCCATTAAAGCACTCAGAATATGTAACGCTTTACACAACGAGTGGTGCCATGTTAATCATTTTACTTTCTAATATGCATTTCCTCAGCATACTAGGGAGTTGTGGTTTCCTGACATGAGGTTATGGAATAAAACTATTTTCCATGTGGTGATGACTGTTGTCACTAACAAGGGCTTTAACTTGATGGTGATTTCGCCTGCTGCTTCACTTTAAAGGTTTTTGAAAAGGTTATTAAACCTTTGGGAAACTCTTCCCAGGTAGCATTAATTTTCTTTTTCATTAACAGGTGAAAAAGGGGGAAAACACTAACTCAACTAACCGTGAAAAACATTAAGCCAAATACAGGGTGTATACATAAATAGGAAAAGACATGTCCAGAATCTCCCTATTCTTTCTAGAGTAGGTGAGAGTGGTTTCATAAGTTTTATTAAGTTTCATCGTAAATACCCTGTGTCATTTCATAAGTTTTATTAAGTTTCATCGTAAGTACCCTGTGTCACAGATGCCAGATTCACAACTTTGTGTAATTAGAGAGGAACAGAATAGGTACTTACTTCATTAAGAAAA